>KE371967.1:511180-527769 GCA_000418225.1 Zizania latifolia
GGCTTGTTTCGCCTACGAGCTGAGGTGAGCCTCGAGCTGGCTCACGAGCCCGAGCCAATTTTCCAGCCCTAGCTGTGCCGCCTCACCGCGTCATCACCTAGCTGCCTAGCCGCACCACGTGGTTCGGCAAAAAATCTCGTACTATACAGTACAACATCTATAAGGAATATTTTATTTTTAGGAATTATTTGGTTCTACTTGGTATCACTCATTCATCAAACCAAATAAATGTATCTATTTATATAGAATCATCGTATCTTGTTTCTCTTTCTTAATACACTGAACCAAATAGACCTTTAATAATTAGTATGTGTTTGGGTTATGGGACAGCGTAAAATAGGACACGACGTGCTAATATTTTTTTCATTCGAAATGAACGTGTCTTAAAAATCGATCAGACTAACTTATAACTAATTTTCGATATAAATAGGTGGACCTTACCATCCATCCAGATGCCTTAAAAAATAAGGGATGATCATATCCCTCCCCTTAACCAAAACTTAAGATGAGATTGCCCCATCTAAAAACAGTGACGGCACTATTGCATCGTATTTCCACCTTCCAAGCCAAACTCATGCTTAGCGCACAGGATCTTCTCTTGTCTTGTGACTACTGTTGAGCGAAGATATTCTGCCATCGCTGCCCTTACGTTTCCTCTTCTTTGTCTTCATCAGTGTTCTCGCTGGTGGCGGCGGCGCACGGCGTACGGCATGCCAAGGGAAACAGGAGCCATCGGAGGAAAAAGAAAAAAAGAAAGAGATGAGAAAGTGAAGGTTAAGGAGAGTAATTTTTTTGAGAGTTAAAAATAGATAATCTGTTGGAGTGTATAACAGATATAGAGAGATTTTTTTTAAGAGTCGGTTAAAATGAAAAAAATAAAGAGTCAAAAATAGAAATACTCTTTGGATCTAGTCTTGCATCTGTTTTCTTTAATATTGAGGGAGCTAAATTGTTTGGAGTATTTTGATTTTACTATCTCTTTGTCGGTGGTTTTTATAGTCGCGAGGTCCTTGACTAAGACGTAGAAATGCGTGTCATTGTTGGCAGCTCCTACATTCATGACTCATGCGGCCTTTGTTGACAAACACATAGAAATGTTTGTTTGCTGATTGACTACGATTACCGTCGACTTTATGGTCCTTCATATACTTTCCAAATATTAGAGTTGGTCGGTGGTATATTATGGCTATGCTTGTTTGCTTGTATCCCTTACAACATTCTAAGATACGGAACTTATTTATTCTTGTTAGCAGATTTTATTTATATTTTTTATAAAAATTATGATAACAATCACTTTTACTTTAGTTATAAACTGCTTCAAAAAAAGGAACTCCCAAAAAAACGGCTATAAAAATGGTGTGATCCACGTGCGAATAATAGATAGTTTTTTAAGGGGTTTAGTTGCACTCACATGGGCGAACACCCCTCCTGTAAGTTATGCGCAGGTCATTTTGTCTTTACTTTGGATGTTTCAATACGGTTTAATTAGGATTGTTACAAATGATATTCTTTGATGTTTTAGTATCTTGTGATGCTGTAGTTTGTACGCTATATTTGTTTTCTATCTTTCAAAAATATTTTAATGGTTTTGATAATTTGTTTCACTCCGTTTTAGTGAACATTTCACTTAGTCCGTTTGCAAAAGGTTACACGTGGTCGTTTTATGTTGCTTTTGGGCATGTTTGGATCCTACCAGACTGAAATTTATACTACTCCGTACAATTGCAATATAGTTATAAGCTAGATTGTAAAGTAAGTGTTTTATTGTGTAGCCGTTTGTATATTGTTTCATATATTTTTTTAAATATTTGAGCGATTTTGATAAGTCGTTCATTTCATTTTAATGAATGTTTAATCTCTTGGTTAACAAAAACAGTTTAATCAGTTTAATTGTGACATAATTTGACTCAGATCAGACATTTGATTTGCAGTCAAGCACCGACTTTGACGAGCTGCGCATGTAGTATCTATCTTTCCAACATGCCTTCGTGCGTGCCATCCAACAATCACCGCCGGCGCGTACTACGTGCTCCCTCCATTTTAAAATATGTAGAAATCTTTAGGACATATGTATTAATTGTTCATTATTTTTTTAATATATA
The DNA here is from genome assembly GCA_000418225.1 of Zizania latifolia. Classification (NCBI taxonomy): domain Eukaryota; kingdom Viridiplantae; phylum Streptophyta; class Magnoliopsida; order Poales; family Poaceae; genus Zizania; species Zizania latifolia. Next base: position 513,283 of record KE371967.1, read on the forward strand.
TCTTCAAACCTAAACTTGAGTATAGCACTCCGTAGTTTGTGGTGGATCTAGGATTTTACTACTAGATATATCGTGTTAAAATCTCCGTATACAATTCAGTAAAAACATTTTTATAATTGAGTAAATAATTATTAAATTTACACCGTAATTCAGTATACATACACTAAACAATATGATAAATCTTAAATTAAGAGATTAAGTTAGAAACTTACATAAATATATATAATTTAAATATCATACTAACAATGTTTAATACCTTCATTATGATATTATACTTTCGTTGTGATATATAGTCGCAAACAACAAAATATTTAATATGGTCTAGTCACTAAATGCAACGTAGCATGTATGTAAATAATAAGTTTTGTTTCTTAAACAGGCGAAACATGAACAACAAAAGAAAAATGTTAAATTATTCATAGGCGGTCAGTTGTCGCTGTTGGAATCAGTCCAAACAAGAATGACCAAAAGGAAAAAAAGTTTGAAAGGAGAAATGATATTGAAAAGTATATAAGTGGTATCATTATATTAAGGACGAAATTTGCATGTTATAGATGGACCGAAATATATCGGTAAGAAACTGCAAATATGTAAGCACCCCAGTGTAGCGCAGGAAAGGAGAATAGGCGAGGACGTGGAGAGAAAAAAAAAGCTGAATTACTCACAGCGCCATGGGTTCGAACCCACCACCTCACCTTCCAACTAAAACATCTTAGCCATAATGCCATGAATTACTTATTTTAATTTTGTTACTACCATATACTAGTGAAATACCATGAAACCCATGGTATGCAATGGCCCACCCCGCATTTTGGTCCGCTCCTGTCCGTAGTATACTACTAGTGTGTACTTGGTTGTTCACACGCAAAGAAAACGTTTCCGTATACTATGCGCCGTCACACGTTCTGTGTGCCATGTTTCCAGTAACTGATAGGCTGGACATATAACAGAGTGTTCCAAAGGAATGTTTGTGTGAAACCACGGTATCATACCTATATTTCCTCATTTTATTTATTGTACTTTCTAAGAAAGAGTATTTATTTATTTTTATAACCTCTTTTACTGAGTGTACTCCGAAGATTCCGATGATAAACAATCATACATAAAAAATAATAGAGACATACTATATAAGATATAGAAAAAAAGCACACTTCTTTATTTCTGATATGTGTTTATAATGAGAATAGAACTCTTCAATTTATAGTTAAAACGTCTAAAACGAATGTACAATCTCTAAGAAAACAAACTCTTGAACAAATAAAGCAAGATCGAGACGTGTATACTAGGTTCTATATAATTTTTGGGTTTTTATTCATGACACTATGTACCAAATATACATTTTCAAGTTTCCTAACACTATCCCTAGACACTTTTGTGACATGCATATGTCTCATCAAAATTGTCTAAAATCTAATAGGAAAATTAGCAGAAAGAGCACATCACATATTGTGCATCTTGGTTGTTCAAATTATCTCGTTAAAAATCTTAATACGACAAATTTTAGTAAACTCATCTAAGGGGAAAAGTATAATTTATCCAAATATTTCATATGATTCTTCAATAGCAATTTAGGTACTTAAACTTCTTGGATAAGATTTATTTCTTCGTTTTAATATCATGTGAAGTTCTTTAAGTCTAATCATCACAATTCTATGAATACATCTTTCGAAGCTAAATGCGGGAAGATACTTAGTTAATAAATGTGTAAAGTTTTTGCATGATTTGGTGTTTTTACCTTTATTTCATTCATATTCATCTTATGTAGTTCATGATCATAGAAGAATTTGAGGTTTATATGATTCATTGAATTGCTCTTCATATATCTCGACTTCACTTATGCAACAAAAGCTATATTATCTTAATTAGTAATTATGGGGTGTTGATAGGATTCAAATCACATTACTGTTGGATATAGTGAATCATTTTTATAAGTCATGCACATTATTATGAAGCTTCATATAAAATTATTATTTTTAAGTGGTTCATCGAAGTTGATACAAAACTTTACTCATACAATTTCTTGATATAAGTCTAGTTTTACTTAGACGATTTCTAGGTTACTATAGTTACACTACATCGAAAAACATAACCAGAATGAGATTAACACTATTATAGTTCTAATAAGTACTAAACATCTATATATTTAACTAGACTAAGGTCATTATTCATTCTATAAAATAGACATAAATCCTAGCAAACTTCCTTGCATGTAGTACAGAATGTTCTTGATGCCTTTTAAATGTCATTTGGTAGACTTTGCACTATATCGTGCTAGTAGTTTACTACAAATACCATGCCTGCCCTAATACAATTGGCCAAGTTATTAGCGTCTACTGCACTTAAGTATATGAATTATGGTCACAATACTTATTTCCCCTCTTCTCTAGATCTATTTATACACTGGTCTATCTGCAATGATCTTACAACCATGTAGGTTATAGTGGAAAATATTTTTTCAAAATCAAATATTTCTAACACTTTTATAAGTGTATGCATACCATACCAATTTAGTAGGATTCTATCATACACATGCTCTATCTATAAGTTTAAACTAAAATTTAAAAAATAAATTTGCTTCCTCAGTTTTATGGGGGTATTTAGACCACCTTCATAGAGCCATAGAGGAAGTGCGTGAAAACCCATCTGGTCATCAAGGCAAGTCATTGATATTCATCCCTCGATCATAATTGAATTCATGTTTGCAAATCTATGATTTATTTTAAATAATGTATACATTTTACGAATGATAATAGAGAAGGGTTGAACATATCTTTTCTTTTGTTATGCCATGAGTTAAAGTACATTTATTCTTTGTAAACCATGGGAAATTAACATGAATAACGGGATGTTATACTATGTTCTAACTAGATTTATAGCACTGCTTAGATATGCTTAGACAATTATTTTCTTATTGGTTCACGATGGTTAATCAATCGTGTTTGGTTAATGGTAAATTAACTAAAATATTGGCTAAGGTTGATTGCGAGTAGATGATTTTGCTGTTTATACATACAATAATTAAAAATCGATTCACGAGCTATAGTTATAAAGCATTTACAACACTAACCATAAGCCAACGTTGGCAACGGTATAATCTACTAAGCAGAATATAGCAACTCTCTTATTAACAGATTATTTTCATTTATATTAAAAATACCAAATATGCAACTCCTAATTTATTAATAGTTTTGACTGTGGGAGTTGAGGCTGGTATCGTGTTCGCAGCCGGGAGCCAGAGCGGCGTCAAAAGGAAAGCGCTCACCGGGGGTGGGGCCCTGCGGAGTCAGGGAAGCCACATTAGCTGGGCCCCCCGCCACGCGGCTCGTCTAGAGCGGACACCTGGACCGGCAGCTGGCGCGCCGCGCGCCCCCTCGTTCAACCTCGCGTCCTGGGCATCGATTATCTCACCGGTCCGGTGATGGATGCTTTATCATAGGGCAGCATGCTAATGTGATAAAAAAAATCAAGTAACATGTACTTCCTAGCTCGTACAAATATTTTAGTTTTGAAGAAAACTGATAAATTAGTGGTAGTAATAAAAACAGTATCGTGGAATTATACATAAAAATACGTAAGAACAGAAATAAACTTTTTTGTGCTTATCTTATTGTACATTGTCATATCATCGACTCAGGGTAGTAGGGTACTCTTTCACAGTTAGTGCCTTATGAGCCGGAATGTATACACATTAAATTCACGCTGACCAAGTGTTTTAGACCATCTCGTGTGTATTCGGTTCATGGGTTGACGTCTAAGTGGTCATAAAGCTCTGTATAAATTGGAAAAATAAATAAAATAACTAATAATATAAAACGTAGGAACCTAATATTTATGTAAACAACAACATTCGTATTTGACATAATACACATGCCACTTCGCTGCATTGGTGATGAAACTAAAAATTCAAAGAAAATAAAAGAAATTCAACAAAGTACCAGACGTAGCCGACATGTCTATCTAGATTCTAGAAGCCCACTAACCCATCTCTGAAACACAGGATTTGACGCGTCAAAGGTGCGAGCCGCGTGCGTGACCAAAGTACCCTCTAGCAATTTTAATTTTAGCAACTCTCTTAAAACAAAACAAAGATTCTCTATCATAATCTTTATTTTATATTAGAGACATCAAAAATAATATTTGATAATTTATCACCATAAAAATAAGTATGATTATATACTAATTTAATCCATAACTATATATTTAATTGATCTCACTTGTCATCCACAAAAATGGTAAATAATCAAATAACATAAGTCTTTTATAGAAGTATTTTAACAATAAATTATTAAAACTTATATTTAGAAAATAAATCTAGCAGAATATAAATGATAGATTAAATAAATATATGGAGACAAAATTAAATTTTTAGATAGAGGCTTACATACTCTAACCCGCAAGGGTTAACCGTTCCTCCCTTCCTCCCCTATCTCCTCTCCGCCAGTCACCTCTTCTCCCTTCTCGGCTACTCCTCTCTGCTCCCCGAGGCGACCGGCACGCCCATGCCCGCCGGAGCGCGACCGCCAGCACCAGGACCAGCACGGACTGCCCCACTATCTAGCCGTGCACGGCATGGCCAAGTCGACCCCCGCGGCGGAGGCCGAGGAGGCGGCGGCGCTACGGCGGCGCCAGCGCCGCCTCGGGGCCGCCGGGACGGCCGGAGGGGCCGGCGGGGAGACGTTTGAGGAGGCGGCGTCCGCGCTCGCGGCGCTGAGGGATGTCGAGCTGGGACGGCGGAAGGACGGCGCCGGGGCGGAGAGGGGCCCCGCGGAGGCGGCGGTGCCGGTGCACTTCCTCTGCCCGATCTCGTCCGAGATCATGAGGGACCCCGTCGTGCTCGCGTCCGGCCAGGTAATCTGCCTCCACGCGGTTTCCGTTCCTGTGGCCTGTGGGGGCTTGGGGGGTTTGGATTGAATGACACGCTTGCTGGTCAAAATCGGTTTCTGCTTCGGTTTTGGGGGGGCTAGCTCGGTCGATCTCCGTTCTTCAAATCCGTCATTTCTCGGGATTTCGTTGAGGAAGAAAGTGCGTTTAGTGGTAACTGTAATTTGTTACTGATCAAGTCCACAAATTAGTTTTCTCGCTTGCTGGTCTTGTGCCCAATTTTATCTCATTGATTTATTTCCTGTTTCTTTGTTTGTACAGTAACTTCTGTCGCTTCTTTATATCCTGTTCTACTTTGTCATATCCTCATGAATTCTCCGTGCTTCTCGGATGCCTGAATCGTTAAAATCGAGTACTGTAATAAATTGTGTGGCCGCGTACGATCTCCTGATGGCACCACCTGTCCTTTTCTTGGGTTCTGATAGCCTTTTATTTCCATATTTTTCTTTCTGATTCTTCCTTTATTTTAATATCTGTACAGACTTTCCACTCGTGATCCGCCTCTCTTCAGTGATGCGATTGCTGCCGATGAAATTCTTCTATTTCGCAATTAACTTCTTATTATTCTCCTGTCTCGTTTCTACGGGCCAATTGGATTTGGTACAGTAGAGTTGGTCCTGACTGTTTCTTTTGTCTTTTAGATTGTTCATGTTGCGGCGAAGATTACGAAACTCTTCCAGTACACATGTGTTCTATATGGCTTGCGCGATGAAAATTAACTTCTGGTGCATATTGATCTGGCACACCATTATATCATCTTGTGATTTGAGTTATTGCTGCTGCCATATTTGCCTGCTGTTTCTTTGGCTTTCTCCACACCCCCAAATCGTTAAGGATTCAGGTTTTAACTTCGTGGATTTGGTTCTCATGGCTCTGTCGGCGTGATGAAAGTTCTGCGTGAATTGAATGATAGTTTTGGCTTCTTTTTTGATATTGATTCCATTGTACTAGCACATTATTTGCTCTAGTCCTCATGTTTAGCATTACCCGGGAGTTCGATTTGTTCTTTTGCTGTTTTAACCAATAATTTAAAAGTAACGTCTTTGCAAATTCGAGCTGTTAAATCCTGCAAGGGAGTGGACGTATCTCCAGTGATCCCTTATCTTGACTTATAAGGTGTATGCTTATATTGTTTATTTGCAAATTGCAATTGTAAGAATTCATGTGACAACTAGAAGTGAGATGTTACGCTCGGATGAAACGTGTTTTACCAGTGAAATTACGTGTCCCTTTCAGAGACGTGCTGTATTCCATGGACTCTATGCTAGCATTGCAGTACTATCCCAGTCCGACCTTGTCGGCGTGTCTTGCTCAATTTCATTTCGTTATTCAGAAAAATGTCAATTCAGGGTTTTGAATAAAATTCTTGTTATATCTGTGGTCCCAGATTTGGCACTGTGCATTAATTATTGATAGGATTTGGAAAATTCCCTTTATATTAGCTGCTCCTACTTCATGCGGCCCCTGATATCGACGTTGTGTACTGGGGCATTCATTATTTTTAGTTTGGCATGAATCAGAACAGAACAATGGCTTGGGGTTAATGATATATGACATCATGAACCAATCAGTATATTTCTGCTTTGGGATCACAGCAACTTACTAAAAGGTGACCGTGATGTATACTTACTGAAAAGCTATGCAGCTTCTAAATATGTCTGATAATAGTCATTGTCTTCACAGCTGCAGTGACATACAAGTTCCATTTGAAGAGTCATTTTGTTGGTTGTGTGCGAGAACATATTGTTTTCCTTTCTTTCGTTCTTTTTCTCAGTATGCTAGAGCGATAACAATTGTACTCTCCTTGCAGACATACGACCGCCGTTTCATTCAAGAATGGTTAAGTGCTGGAAACCGGACATGCCCACACACTCAACAAGTCCTCTCAAATACAATTCTCATCCCAAATCACCTTGTTAGAAGTATGATCTCACAGTGGTGCACAGAGAATGGAATCACTCTTTCACCACTTGAGAACCAAGAGGAAGATCTAGTTACCAACAATGAGCGAAAGGCATTCAGTGAATTATTTGACAGGATCTCAGCTTCATCAAACTTATCTGTGAAGAGGCAAGCTATTAAAGATTTCCGACTGCTTACTAAGTGCAACAGCTCATTCCGAGCACTCATTGGAGAGAAGCCAGATTCCATTTCACAAATGATTTCTGCTGTCTCCAATGCAGAATTGGAAAGCAATGCAGAAGTTCTAGAGGATACAGTGACAACAATTCTAAATCTTTCAATTCATGAGAGCAATAAAAAGATAATTGGAGATGACCCAAAGACAATTGCATTCCTCGTAAGTGCCTTACGGTTGGGAACTATGGAGGCCCGCAGCAATGCTGCAGCTGCCATCTTCAGTTTGTCAGCTCTCGACAGCAATAAGGAAAAGATTGGTCAGTCAGGTGCAATGAGGCCTCTGATTGATCTTCTTGAACATGGCATCTTGACGGCGAAGAAAGATGCAGCATCAGCTATTTTTAGTCTTTGCAAGTTGCATGAGAATAAATCGAGGGCAACAAAAAGTGGAGTTATTGATGTGATGCTGAAGGCGATCAGCAATGAGTCACTTGTCGATGAATCACTGGCTATCCTCGCTCTGCTATCAAGTGACCATGAGACAGTGGAGGAGATTGGTGAGACTGGTGGTGTAACCTGCATGCTCCGCATCATAAGGGATGATCAATGCAAGCGAAACAAAGAGAATGCGGTAGCGGTGCTCTTCTCAATCTGTATGTACGACCGCACAAAGCTGAGGGAGATCATTGACGATGAGAACCTGAACGGCTCGCTGGCTTGGCTTGCACAGAATGGCACTTCAAGGGCAAGGAGGAAGTCCACCGGGATCCTCGACAAGCTAAAGAGGACCATTCACAGCACGCACTACTCCTGTTAGAGCTTGGGACCTATGTGTAATTAGAGGAATAATGGGGATGTTCATTTGGTGTATATATTGAGCTGGATATATGCCTACTCTTGGTTCGGTACATAAGTTTTTTACAGTTTCAGAGTAAGTGGTGGAAGGTGGTGTCTTCGCAAGTGATGACAGAGTTATTCCCCGTTCATCTGAATTTTATAGTTTCACGGGTTACCGCAGGGCTTTGCCATCTGACCCCGAAGGTGCTATGAATTTTGCCCAAACCAGATTGGTTTTATGCTAACACTGGATCACTTTGTTTCCCCGCATGTGTTCAAACCTTGACAGACTTGCAACTTTCATACCGGTATACAGTAGGTTTCTCATTTGTGATCGGCATCGTTTATTCAACTGTTGTCATATCAGGTCTTACCTGCTTGTGAGTTGTGAATGTTTCCAGGGCTGTCAGTGAGCCTTGTCCATTTGTACGTCAGGTCTTACCTGCTACTAGGTAGCACCATTACACTATAATTTGTGCCATTGTCATTCATGACAATGCCCGGGTCGCTGTTTCTAGTGCAGTGCCCCTGTGGACTGTGGGAAACTGGCAATGGCGTGCCGCATCAGTCCTGCGCAAAAGTGGGATCATGCTAGCTAAGGGAAGTCTGGCATTATAGGGTAGTCGCCGATCCCAACGATTCAGTCGGGATTTCATGGTGCGGGGTAAGGCTACGCGGTGGCTGGTGGCTGGAACGGGCTTCACGATGGTCTAGGTAGGGCTCCCTGATGGTCAGGGTGAGCTTTGCACGGAACTGCTGGGATCGGCGAGAGGATAATTGCTTCCTGAGCCGTGCAAACAGCTTGTAGCTATGGCCCAAACAGATATAAACTGAGTTTCACTTACTTAGCTAGCCTACTACCTTGCAAAAAATGGATCCTGCTAATGAGTTTTCTGTTCTGACAGGTCCAAGGTAGAAAAAGAAAGCCCATAACCCAGCCCGTTCAGAGCAAATGAAGAACACCTACCATCACACATACATCTTCATGTTGGCCCAGCTTTCTTTCTTCCCCGACAATGGAAATAAATATAGGTTCTGCTTGAGCTACATTTATAAGTCGTAGCAAAACCTAAATTTTATAATTTAAGAATACAATATAAAAGTTATATTCTTCAATTATTTTTTGCTGGTGTTTTATGTTTTACAAAAGTTTTTCGAATCAAGCCAAGCCTAAGTACAACCTAGGCCGTTCACGACATTTCGATTGTTCAAAACAAAAGTTGAGGCTTTTTGTAAATAGAAATACTTATCTTATCCCCTAATGCACGAACTTTTCCAGCAAAACTATTTGGCCACGTCAGCAATTTATTGCTAACCGTTGGATTATCCTCTAAGCAGTACACCATCGTTAATTTAAGAGCCTGACAGGTGGGCCAAGGGAAATTGATATTCCTAGGTATTTGTTTTTTATCGGGAAAATCTGACACGTGGGGCCCTTCTGTTAGTGTCACAGTTTTCCTTTTAAATAAAACCGGTCAGCCAGGCCCACGTGTCACTGTCTCATACCTTTAAATGGGGTTTTAAAATAAATTTTATTTTGTCTGGGCCCACATGTCATACTAACAAGAGGGTGGTTAATTAAACTAACTATCGCTAACGGTTGACGATTTTTCTAACAGGTTGGTTCCCACGGGCCAGTCTCTCTTCCTCCTCACGCCGCCAAAGCTGGCACGGGCGCAAGCGTGTGCGGGCACTGGCTGACCTAGCGCCACCTGAGGGAGCCTAGGCAGGGCCCCGGTGACTGGCTGCTGGTGGCGGCGGCGAGCAGCGGCGACGTGTGGTGCAGTGTGGCATCGGGCCGACGTTGACCCGAATTGGGCGGGCGAGTCGTCGCCGGCACGAGCAGTGGATGCTTTGACCCGCGAAGGGGAAGCACGAGCTCCGCCTCGGCCGGCGTGGGGAGTGTGAAAAGCTAGCAAAATTAGCCAGAGCTACGTCCACGAGCGCACGAGGCAGTAACACATATTTGATGATTCTAAGTTGAGAACTATGTATATTCTGGTGCTGGGGTCAACTAACGATTTATATTAAGAACTGACACGTATAAAACTAGAACCAACACACATATATGATAACTTAACTAATTGTGCCTACTTATGTTGAGAACCGGCGCATTCCATATTGATAATATCCATTTTTGTTTCTAAATTGAAGAAAAAAAAAATGAAAACGGATATAATACATTAATACTACTTAATATCCTATCCACATTTGATCTGTTCTCACCGTATTATGAACGGTCCATTTGCATTGCAGTTCCGTGAGGTGCCTTGATGCTACTGATCTCTTCTCTAGTTCAGCTCTGTTTGTTTTTCCCAGTTTTTCAAGTACGGTGTTTAGCAACAATTTTTCTTGTAGATTGAATATCTTATGTTGACATATCTGTTTGTTTTTTTCCCAGTTTTTCAAGTACGGTTTTATCACTTCCAGATAATTATCTGGAACTTGTGTGTTAGAAAAAGAAGGGTGATGTAGGTATTGGTACCATCTGAAAGAAGCAAAAGAAGCAGCTTCACTCGTGCGACCGTCTGGTATACTATTCCGTCTTGCAACCATTCGGCTATGTTTGGCTTTGTTTGCTGCAGTTTCCTGCCCGAGCCAAAAATGCTGCAATTTTAATAGATTTCTCCTGAATTTTCTTTCGTTCTTGCCAAACTGAGCTGTTACAGCAGCAGGACACCAATCCAAGCACGGCTGAGACTCTCAGCCTTATCCCGGCCGGCGATCGCTACAAAGAAAAATCTAACCCTGCCTTTTGTACCACCACTCGAAATCAACGAAATATTATAGCAACGACTTGACAGTAACTATGTTAAGATAATCTCCTAGAACTGAAACATGTCGTTGGAAATTAAATTGAATTATCCATTGTTATCCACTAATTTAAGCCTTTTGGTTCATTTGATTGGTACATGTAACAACATGGTATCAAAGTCATAGGTTTTGAATTCAAATCCTAATTGTAAATACAATTAAATAAAAATCGCAGCTTTTAGGTTGAACTCATCTTCCATAAGTTCTTAATTTATTTGTCGCCAAATATTATTCATCTTCAAACTCAACCAACGATATAATTTTTTACAAGCCATAAAATGTATTTAAAGTGCACTATATTATTGAAGTACATTGTGTGGTCAAAGTATTTGGGTAGCTAGCAAGAATCTGAGCGTGCTCATGATAGCATGTATGGAAATTAACTGATTAAGTAACTGAACCCCTGGATAAGTCATGAGTATCCAATAAAAATTATGATAGCAATATGAAAAGTATCTTGAAGACAAATCAAATCAAATCATATTGTTTTGTTTGTATTGAAACGATTGTATTTTCCTGGATCCCATTCAATCGGGGCGCCGTCTCTTCTGAATCTGTGACTGACTAGTTGGCAATTTGCTGATGGTGATGTGCTGATACTGATAACTGCCCCTTCGTGCGAAACTCCCATTTGATATGATATATAGCCGCCCCTTCCTGTGTTATACTAACACTAATATATAGTAAAATCCCATTTGCTGATATTGACTATTCTTGAGGAAAACCGAAGAATCCTTATCTATGAACCGCTACAAAATACTTTATATGTTCCATAATATAGTAACATAGTATCAGATGTGATATTTTATAGCACAATAAATCTAGACAACCCGATGTTTAGATTCGTTGTAGTGTGAAATGTCACATCCGAGATACCAGGTTGCTATATTATAGGACGGGAGAGTAGGTTTTATCAACGGGTATTTTAATATTTGTATAGACGAATACACGACAACATGTAATATAAGGTGTGTGAAAATATTGAATTTACAGGTACAGTCGGTTTAAACCAACCACCTGTGGAAACAAATTTCCATGGGTGGCCTTCGTGCTAAAATTTTGAATTTTGTTTTCTCCGCCAGATTTAAAAAAATATTTTTTCTACTTAATTTGTACATGATTAATTATATGAATATGGCGTTGTTTTAGTAAAACATGCATGAAATAAATTTGATATAGCAAACAGTGCAACGCATAAGAAATATTTATTTAATATCACATATACATACATATAAATTACATTGGTAAAATTGCCATTTTTATGACTGAAATACAACAATCAATTTATTACTTCACTAAATATTATATATAAAGTCATGGTTCTCCCACTCACATAGGAATTGACAACTTTCATTGTCGAGAAATTAACATCATCATTGGAGAAGAGGCAGTCATGTGATAAATCCCCTGGCGTATAAACCGGCACACATCAAGACAAACGTTCATTATACCTTTATGCATTAGTGTGCTATCAATCTTAGGAACCACAAGGTATTGCGAAAAAGGATGACAGAAAAAATACTGAGAGAATAAATAATGTGTCGAAGAATCTCTCTTATCCAAAAACAATGTTTTACTAGCTTTGAATTCTGTTGAAGAATTCTGTTACCGTGTGTATAGTCTAGACTCCAGAACTTCAAAGTAGATAGGAGAAAGTCGAACTTTTTTATTCCTCAGATTCAACTGTATACAAATTTATAGAAATTCGGTTTCCTTCAAGACACAACATGTAAGAGAAAAATCAAACGTCTATTTATAGATAAAACCCCTAACAGATAGATATTTCCATAAAATAGGAAATTCGGTTTCCTTAAATCTGCAGATTCGATTTCCCAACAAATTCTAACTAATTGGGGTCGTGGCTAAGCTCAAATGAGATCTTTACATACTGTAAGGGCAGTCACTCTCTCAAAACCGTCCGATTGAGATCGGACGGTACGGGAGGAAGGCTTCGTAGTAGTGGGCCTATTTTATATTAGGGCTTCACAACAGTTGAGAAAGACTTCGCGCCGTCCAATCTCGTTCAGACAGCTAAAATGAACGGCCGCTCGTCGACTGCAACTGCAGAGGAGGCAGGAGCTGGTTCCGGCTAAGCTGCCGGTGGAGGCTACCGAACTGGCCGAAGATGGAGGGACCGGTGCACGTGCAGGCTGCAGCACAGGTCGTAGAGTTGACCAAATGGCTCCGAATCTGTAAACATTTTGCCTCCAATTTTGAACGTTGTCTACCAAATCTGTAGAAGAAATCCGCGTCTCTTTCGACGCGCGGGTCACCGATCCACATCAACGCCTGCCCGGCCCTTCCCATGTTCTCGTCACAGCATGCCCGTTGCTCATGCCGCCTGTCAATTCGCTTCCCTTGCTGTTCGCATTATTCATCGACAGAATTGATTATTTGCCGCTTTCACCAAGAATGTGAGCTTTACAGTTTTGAAATTTTCAACATTGGGTTTGCAAAGTACATTAAGCTTTTGATTAGCATGCCATTTTTTTCTCTTTAACTCAATTTATTTTTCTTTTTCTAATTTTAGGTGCACAAAAAGACGCTTAAGACCTGTTTATTTCAGCTTAAGATTATAACAATCTAGTTTATTTTTATAAGCTGAAACAAATATGTCAGCTTATTGTGCCAGCTTATTATAATCTGGAGTGCAGATTATAACAATCCAGTAAGCTAGTCTAACTCAATTTTTTTCTATAAGCTGGATTGTTATAATCTCGAGCTGAAACAAACAGGCCCTTATACTCTGACAATTTTGTACTGCATGAGGATGAGGAGAACTACCTTTGCTAGATGCTTCAGCCTTCATGTTTGTGAGATGAACTATTTTTATTCTCATTCTATGGATTTGTGAGATGAACTCCTTTTATTCTCAAATTATGGATTTATGAGATGAACTCCTTTTATTAGATAAATTGCAGCGTTCTTCTCATGCATTGCAAAATTGCTGAGGGTATAAACGTCTTTTTCAACGTCTAAAGTTAAAAAAAAGAAAAAATAAGTTAAATAGAAGAAATGATAGGCTAATCAAGGGATCGATATAGTAATATAGTAGCCAGCAATTTTACAAAACCAATATTAAAAATGACAAAACTGCGAGACGCTTGACAAATAATCCATTATCTCCCTCGTCGACACATTTGTTACTGCTACTCACCGTCGGTTCGTCGGTTACTGTTTGGTAGTAAGAAGACTGCTACTAACATATTGAAGCGGTTTATGGCTTGATCGGTTCCTACCTTGCTCGGCCGCGCTGGGCCTCTCCAACAATCTGGCAATTTGCTTGCAATTTAGAGCACATTGCAATCTTAATCTCTTCAGCAGAAATAAAGAACATGGTAGTGGGCAAAATGTCATCGCAATCTGGACACCACCTGTAGTTTTAGTTCGGAAATTTTTCTGCAGATTCCGCGCGGGTTCCACTCGGAGGAGTGGAGGACGAGGAGAGCCAAGCGATGGTGTCGGCGAGGCACCGACGCAGCCTCTCCATGCGCTCCGACGTCAGAGCGATGCCCAACTCCATGCCGCCGGAGCCGCCGCGGTCCTCCGCCATCGACATCGCGCTGGTCTTCGCCGCGGACACGATCTCCACCTTCGCCGGCGTACCAAAACCGAAGTCCACGCCGTACACGCGGAACCACGTCGATCCGGCCACGGAGAACGGGATGTCGTCCCTGCTCGCCTCAAGGATGCGCTCCGCCCACCGCTCCCAGTATGGGGGCTCGCCGCGCACCACCTCGTCGATGGCGGCGGCCACCGCGGCACAGGCCGTGAAGAGGCCGCCCGCGTCGGTGGCTGTGAGCTCCTTCTTGGGCGCCAACGCGAAGCTTGGGCCGACGCAGTTGCCGAGGTACTTGCCCGGTACAGTGGGCTCCA
>KE371967.1:536753-551085 GCA_000418225.1 Zizania latifolia
GGCGGCGGAGAGCTAAGCGGCCGACGCGCCGCCGCGGGTCTACTCGCCGGAGTGCCTGCTCACTCGAGGGTGAGCGGCGCTTCGTCGAGCGGATTCACGGCGGTGGACAGCCCGGATCCGGGGAGACCGTGAGCACCGGCGAGGAGCTCAACGCGGCGGAGGGCGCGGACCCATCTTCTCCCCGAGGTCCGGCGAGCGGAGCACACGGCACGGCGAGAGGTAAAAATCCCTCCCCTTCGCCCTTATCTTAAAACTAGGGTTAGGGTTAGAGTTAAACCCTAACCCTAATCCGGTCCTCTGTTCTGATTTTTTTTATTTGTTCTTATTCGTTCTTTGGCCGGGGCTTCTTAGGGTTTCTCTGTGGGTTCTTAGTGCGGTGGTGGCGTCGGTTCAAGGGGAGGCCGACGCTACCCTAGCCCTAATCTAGCCTAACCCAAGTCCTAAGCTCTGATACCAATGATAGATACTTAGCACTAATGACCGCGAGGGTTAGGGCTAGTTGGCATGTACCTTCGGGCTTTGCCGGTGAGGACGATGAAGACGCCATGGCCTTGGTGGTCGTTGGCGTCGGAGTCCGGTTGAGTTCGGCTGTGACCGGCGAGGAGGCAGAAGCTTCCCGTCGCTCTCAGCGCCAAAACAGATCGGGTAGGCTTAGAAATTTTGGGATCGAGAGTTAGCGCAATAGGGATCGGAACCCTGCACACCGCGGCTTCTTCCCCTTTTATGTGACGCTGCGCGACGGGGGCCCCTAACTGAATTCGGTTGGGACGCCCCCGATCAGGGCGCTGGATCCAGGAGACGCACGGGAGAGGGACTCAGTCCCCTCTCCCGTGGAGATCTCAACTAACATGCACCACGCCGCCTGTGACGGTGTGAGCACAACGCACCTCCTCCACACCTGGGGCGTAGCATGTGCCGGCGTTACTACACCGCCACCATCGCCCGTCATCAGCAACACGTTCATCCAGGAACGCGAGGACATTTACGACATTGGCGCCACCTTTAACGCTGATCAGGGCGTACCTACAGAGCATCAAGGATATATGGACCGGTGAGACGACGCGTCGTGGCGTGCCACTGCCTCGGTGCACGTCCAACGTCGCGATGTTAGCCGTCATATGGCAGTGCTTCCACCGAGCTACACTGGGCAGCGAAGCAGAGCCTCATCGCAACAGACGCACCACCTCATCATCCCTGTTGACCTGCGGACGCGCATGGAGCCCCGAATCCCTGACAATTACCTCGGCAACTGCGTTGGCAGGTGCTTCGCATCGGCGCAGAAGAAGGAGCACATCGCCATTGGCGTGGATGGCCTCATCGCGGCCTGCTCGGCCGTCGCCGCCGGCATCGACGAAGGGACGCGTTATGATCGCGAATATTGGAACAGGTCTGGTGAGTGCTCGAAACAGGTGTTTAAGGACGCTGCACCCCTTTCCGTGGCTGGGTCGCTGAGCTTCCACGTGTACGACGTGGACTTTGGGTTTCGAGAGGCCGGCAAAGGTATAGGTCGTGTCCATGGCGAAGACCGGCGCCATAGCGATGGCGGAGGGACGTGGCGGCTCCAGTGACATTGAGGTGGGCATTGCCTTGCCTCTCGAGCAGATGGAAAGGTTCCGACGGTGCTTCGTTGATGCCATCACGTGGCTGTCATCATCGCCCTAATTATGAGTGACATGGACCATCTTTGATTCCTACGATGTGTGGATTTAGGAAAAAAATTTGGTGCGGATGCCGCACAGGCTCTGGAATGAGGAATGCCCACCGATGCAAGCCACATTGTGCTATCTTAATCTAATGGTTCACATTATTGTCGTCGTCCCATCCTCCTCCATCTGCAGCGGCGCCCCCTCCGGCGGCAGCGGACCCTCCTATGGCGTCCTGACAGCGGTGGCGGTGGCCCCTCCGGCGACCCCTTGCAGCAGCGGACCCTCCGATGGCGTCCTAGCGGCGGCGGTGGCCCCTCCGGCAACCCCTGGCAGCGGTGGCCTCTCCGATGGCGTCCTGACGGATTCTCCGGTGGCCCCTCTGGTGACCCCTGGCAGGACCTTTCGATGGCGCCTTGACGGCGGCTCCGGCAGCGGCGGAGGCCTCTTCTTCTATGGCTATCTGCCCTCTCTAACGGAACGTAGACAATCGGATTCAAATGGCACAACGTGGCGTGCATTGGCGGGGGTCCTCATCCCAGAGCCTCTGCAGTCCCCACACTAAATTTTCTTCCGTGGATCTGATGCTTACATGTAACATTGTGGAGGGAATAAAAGGAAGAGAAAACTGAAAATGCTGTAGCGGTACGCAGCACCAAAATTCCTCTGTTTTTTCTGAAAACAGAACACTGTATCCAATCTGAAAATCCACTCCGACGAACATAAACATTGTATCCAATCTGAAAATCCACTCTAACGAACATAAACACTGTATCCAATCTGAAAATCCACTCTGATGACAGAGAGAGAGAGCCGAGAGCAGCCACAAAACTGTATTTTTCTGACAAACTCGATCATGTGCGTGATGCGCAAATTGTTGTTTTACTGCCGTTCTCTGATCCATGACACAGTAAAATATTGCCATCTTTGTTAGAATATAAAACGAATTGTCCATATTTCCTCGTTACCTTAAGTTTTTTTTGTTGAATTGATTAGTACATATAAGTTAATATGGTATCAGTGCTCATTGGTTTTAGTAAAATGCACCCTGTACAATGCAATTGTTAAAATATCACCCACTACATAAAAAATAAAATTATGTATTTTACCCCTTTAAAGTTTCTTTTTTAGTTTCTATTTTTAAATAAAAAATCTTATGAAATACCACAATTGACACTAACAGTATTCACACACTGATAGCCACCACAAAGAACAACCTAGCCCCTAAATGATCTCAAATAATAAATCTTTCAACTCTAAAATTGTATGTTATATGGAGAACTTTAATTTTTCATATAAAGTTCGTGCACATCCGACTTCTTATTAAATAGTTATGATCTATAATTTTTAATTACAAAGTTGTGGATTGTGTAGCTCGCGTCCTCCGCACCACCATTAGCGTGTGTTGGCCACCACAAAGATATATGCAAAGAGGTTTTCCTACCAACATGCCGTGAGGTTCATTCTCTTATTCAGATCTCTCTCTCGTGCGTATTTTCCTTCCGTTTTCGGTTACCAATTGCTAACTGATAATTTTCTGCAGATGTGTGTTTGTCTCTGAGAGACGATCGACAAACACACCACGTGGTTGTTTCTTTGCCTGCATTGCATATCTCTTTATCGAGTGCCAAGATCTGATATTGATGGATCATTTCTGTACCAAACAGACCTAAACATTCGTGATTTTTGAGCTTGTCGAAGCGGCGCAAAAACAAAAACAGCCAAGAATTTTTTGTAAGAATTTGGCGACTTCAAATTTTGATTTAAAAATTGCAGTTTTTTAAATAGTAACTTTTAGTCTGGGACACATGTATTAAGTAGATGTATAAAAAGACTGTAATATATTTCTCGGTGTGAGTGAGTGTGAGACCAAAGTTAATTGGGTAAGATAATGGGTAATAAAGTCCAATAGTACTATTAGTAGTATGTGTACATTGATATAAAAATGTAAAAATACAAAATTAATACATTTTGGATAAATCTTGAATTCTAAATGACACTATATTTTGGGATAGAGATAATATAATATTTGTCATACTAAACGTAATCAAAATTTTCCAAAAATACTGAAATGTAGGTGCAGTTTTGGATCACAAAAGAATTTTGATAAGGTTGTTCTGATAAAAGGAAAAGCATATTGAAAGCAAAAACTCCGACGCACGAAAGCGTCAATAAATATAAGCCAAAAATATTGACTTCTAGAAAGGCCACGTGGACCATGCAGTCCATGCATGCTGCATGTAGCCATGCAGTGGTGTAAATAAGGCCGCTCGCACCGCATCGCTGCAGGCTGCAGCTACCCATCAGCTGTTATCTTCTGCTCTACTCCCTCGCCGGCTGCCGCGTGAACCGATAGTTGCAGCTAGAATTCTAGTGGTACTGCGTGGCCGCCAATGGCACCGGCGCCATCTCACGGCGGCAGCTTCCGCGTCCTGCGCACCGCTCGCGTCACGCCGTCATCGCCCGCGGGCGACGCCGCGCTGCCCGAGCGCGCTCTGCCGCTCACCTTCATGGACGCGTTTTGGCTTGGCCACCCCTATTCCGTCGAGCGCGTATTCTTCTACCGCCTCGGCCCCGGCGCTGACGTCGTCGACGCCGTCCTGTCCCGGCTTGCTGACTCCCTGTCCCTGGAGCTCCACGCTTTCTACCCACTCGCCGGGCGCTTACGCCTCACGCCTGGCAAGACCAAACGATACGAGCTCTTCTACCAGCCCGGCGACGGCGTGGACTTCACTGTGGCAGAGCACGACGGCGTCGACGTCGACGATCTAGCCACGGACCATCCGAGGGAGGCTGAGAAGCTAGCCCAGTTCGTGCCCAAGCTTCCGGAAGGCGGCGCGGTGCTCGCCGTGCAGGCCACCGTGCTGCTGCCTTCGCTTCGCGGCCTCGCCCTCGGCGTCACCGTGCACCACGCCGCCTGTGACGGCGCGAGCTCAACGCACTTCCTCCACACCTGGGCCGCAGCCTGCGCCGGCGTCGCTACGCCGCCACCGCCGCCCGTCATCAGCCGCACGTTCATCTACGAACGCGAGGACATCTACGACTCTTTTGCCACTCCACTGGAGAACCAACAAAAGGGGCCCAAACCGCCCGACGTCGTCGGCAAGCTCTTCGCCACTTTCACGCTGAGCAGGGAGAACCTGCAGAGCATCAAGGACATATGGACCGGTGAGGCGGCGCGTCGTGGCGTGCCGCCGCCTCGGTGCACGTCCATCGTCGCGATGTTTGCCGTCATATGGCAGTGCTTCAACCGAGCTACACCGGGCAGCGAAGCAGAGCCTCATTGCAACAGCCGCATCCACCTCGCCATCCCAGTCGACCTCCGGACGCGCTTGGAGCCCCGAGTCCCCGACAAGTACCTCGGCAACTGCGTTGGCGGGTGCTTCGCGTCGGCGCAGAAGAACAAGCTCATCGCCGTCGGCGTGGATGGTCTCATCGTGGCCTGCTCGGCGGTCGCCGCCGGCATCGACGAAGCGAGGCGCTATGATCCCGACTACTGGAACAGGGTCAGTGAGCTTTCTAAAGAGGTGTTTAAGGACGGTCCACCCCTTACCGTGGCTGGGTCGCCGAGGTTCCGCGTGTACGATGTGGACTTCGGGTTCGGGAGGCCGGTAAAGGTAGAGGTCGTGTCCGTGGCGAAGAAAGGGCGCCATAGCGGTGGCGGAGGGACGTGGCGGCTCCGGCAGCATTGAGGTGGGCATCGCCTTGCCGCTCGACCGGATGGAGACGTTCCGGCGGTGCTTCGTCGATGCCGTCGCGTGGCTGTCGTCATCACCCTAATAATGAGTGACATGGCGCCTAATAATGAGTGACATGGCGCCCAATAATAAGTGACATGGCGCTGCTCGGCGAGATCATGTTATTAATCTTGTGCGCAGGTTTTATGTTGCTTAAGTTTAGCTGCATTGTTTATTTGGTTTATGCATGTAAATATGTAATTCGCTGACCAAGATTGCCTAGGATCTGGTCAGTCCCATGATGTGTGGATCTGGTGGTTACATGTCACACATTGCATGTAGCAAACTCCAGATTGTGGAGGGAACAGGGAATAAAAGGAAGAAAAAACTGAAAATGCTACAGCAGTACGCAGCACCAAAATAGAAAAAAAAAATGTGGGGACGGTCTCCATTTTATTGCCCGTGAGGACCCCTTCGGATTTACGACACGTGGAAGAGGAGGGGGATTCGACGATGCGGCAGGAGGCTGGGAGGCCGGCGACGTGAGGCGGCGGGACGCCAGGAGGCCAACGAGGCGCGTGGTGGCGGGTCGGCACGAGGCGACGGGAGTTCGGTGGAGCACGGACGTCATCATCTTCCCCATGCCAGATCCATGACCGTGCCGCGCACCTTCAGCCTCCTTGCCGGTCGGCCACACCGTCGCCCCCTGTCGGGCCCACGTCGACCACACCGCCCTCCCGCCACCATACGCAGTCGGCTGCACTCAACTGAGCCGACACTGCCTCCCGCCAGCCTCCCGCCACCGCATGCCGTCCGCGCTCCGTCGGCCTCCACCTCACCTTCGGATTCTCTCCCCTTCTACGTGGCGTCCAGAAAGTGTCCTCACGTTGAAGAAAACGGGGACCGTCCACCAAATTTTCTTCTCCAAAATGCCTCTGATTTTGGCTCTGTTCTGTAAGCTCTGAATTTTGTTGTTTTTGCCGTAGACACTGTATCCAATCTGAAAAACCACTCTGACGAACTGAGAGAGCAGAGAGCAGCCACAAAGCTGTATTTTTCTGACAAGCTCGACCATGCGCGTGATGCGCTAATTGTTGTTTTGTTGCCGTTCTCTTGTACATGGAACTCCATCCTTGCGCGCTAGTGACAGTCAGCACGGCCTAGTCGGAAACTTGGAATTGCTAGATCGGCAGGTTGCTTTTTATTGGTGTAGCTTTTGAATATGCATACGATATTTGAAGCACTTTGATATCTCAGATGAATTTTGATCATCCGTTTCTTTCAAAATAAAAATAATTGATTTGCATCATGAAAACCATCCCCGTGTAAACACATAAGACAAACGAGCCTCCAAATTGCTTTCTCACTGATTATTATAGTTCACAACTAAAATGCCTAGTAGACACGAGAAAATTGAAACTTTGTTATTCCAGTATGTTGGTGTTGGGAGAAATTACTTTACCCTAACAGGCTCCAATAACAGTAGTTGCGAAGCCCCTTTCGAAGGAGCAGATTGGCACTTCGTTCAATATCTCGATGAAGCCCCCTTCGGCCTGCAATGTGCGAGGCCTCCAAGACCACCTGATACAGGACCTCGAAACCGAAGTATTCATGTCCCCTCCGACAAGACATGAACTCGGGTTCGTTCACACGGAGGGTTACTAAACTGCCCCTATATAAATTTACTATTCATATTATAATAGTCGGTTAGAAGTAGGGAGTAACTTCGTATTACCGCATGGTAATTGTGCCTATAAATATCCTCCCCCTGCAGGGTAGAGGGGATCGAACTCTCGGAGTATAAATCAATACTACTCTTGCTCGTAGGTTATTATCCTTTCGGAATCATAGAGCACTGTTCGAACCCTACTTTACACTGAAAACCGTTCGGGGTTCTTAAAGGTTTAAACTTGTCGCGTAGTTCTGTATTACGCCAACAGTTGGCGTCGTCCATGTCCAAAAACTAGCCTCAATACCACCAACCTCCGGACCATACCTCCAAAGAAAAGCAAGAGCGTACCCCTACTCGGAGGTCCTCTCGAGTAGCGCAGGCCTCAACGCACCAAGAAATCCCGCCTCCGGAGTCCAGCATGCGAGGCCGATCTGACGAAGAAGCCCCCCAGCAGTAGCTTCGTCCTCGAGGGCCGTGGAGCTTACCACTAGCCCTCACAATGCAACTGTCCCCCCGGATATTGCGGAGCTGGCCACTGGTCCTCCGACGAAAGGCGCCCTTCCTAGGGACGGAGAGCTCGCTTCGGACCTCACGCTCGGAGCCCCTGCCGTCGAACCGCTTGCGTTCGACCCATCAGGGGGTGCGAAACCCCAAGGAGCGAGGCCTCCACCCCCAAGAGCGCTGCGGACCAATTATGTTCGGTCGCAGGATCCGAAGACGGACTCCGAGGGAAGCGAAGCCCTTGAAAACGAGCAGGCCTCCGAGCTGGCCTCGCTCCGTGCAGAAATCATGAGGTGGAGGCAAAATGCGGCCAGCTAGGTCCGCACTGCCGACGACCCTTCAAGGGCACCAGTCATCATCACCGTGACTGACCATGGTGATCAAGAGCCCCAAGAGTGAAGGCAGAATGCCTCCTTTGACGAAGGGTCACCGCTGCATCCTGATCTACAGATGGTTCGCTTCCACTCGAAGTTTCGAGCAGCGAAGCTCCCCAAGTACTCCGGGGACTCAGACCCTGACGAGTTCGCTCGCTCGTATACCCTCGCTATTGAAGCCAGCCGAGGTGAGAGGGACACCATGGCGAAGTGTTTCCCTTTGGCCCTCGAAGGGATTGCCTTTCGTTGGTTCTGGTCCTTGAAGCCTCGCTTCGTGAGGTCGTGGGAGCACCTTCGCAAGAAGTTCACCAATAACTTTTAAGGGACCTTCGTAGCCCCTATGTCAACCGGTAGCCTGTTCCAAGTGAAGCAGCAGCCGGAAGAGACGCTGTGGCAATATTCACAACGTTTTGCCTTCACGAAGTCCCAGATAAAAGGCCTCTCCACTTCGTCCGTCGTGGACGCTGCTCGTGATGGGGTGACTAATGCAGGCCCCCTGGACAAGCTTCATAGGAAGCCTATATCCTCGGTGGCCCAGCTCATGACGTACTTCGAGGGGTACGCTAGCTCTGAAGAAGGCCAGCTCTGGAGAACCACCGCCGTCGCCCAAATTCAGGCCCCTGAAGTCCCAGCCCCGAGGTCCCCGAAGCCTGCTTCTGCGGAGCACCCGCCCTCTCTGTCAAGGCGAAGTCAGAAGCACTTCCGCAACGAAGTGCTAAATATCTCCGGGCCAAGGGCTCCGAAGTATCAGCAAGCTCAAGGAAAAGGACATGGGCCTAGAGGAAGTAGTTAGCCGGACCCTTTGCGTCCAGTCAGTCTTTCTTCTGCAATATCCACGACAAGAACCGAAGCCACAATATAGACACTTGCAAAGCTATACTGGCTTTGCGAGTGGAGTATTTGGAGCGAACCGGTGGCCAAGGGACCACAGATCGGGCGCCCACAGCTGCATGCCCCGAGCACGTCTAGGCCGTAGGACGCGCAGAAGCTGACGAGGCCCCTCCTCGAATCCCGGTGGCGAACTTGATGCCACCACCAAAGGTTGAAGATATCTCTATCCCTCAGAAGAGGGTAGCCCTACCCATTTCGGGTGGCGGAGCCCTGGGTAATTTGTTCCAGCGGTAGCGCCGAGATTATGTCCGCGAGGTGGGGCACGTTGGGACTTCGGCATCTGTCTCCTCGATACCGGAGTGGGTTCATGTGCCCATCTCCTTTTCAGTCGAAGATGCTATTGGGATCAAGTTCCCGCATGCGGACCCCCTCATCATCTCCGCAGACATCGCGGGCACCGGGGTGCGCCGGGTGCTCATTGATGGAGGGAGCTCGGCAGATATCATCTTCACGCATGCCTTCTATCAACTTTGCATCACCGCAGGCATCTTCTCCTAGCTGTGAGGCCCCTGTAAGGCTTCACAGGCCCTCCTCGAGACGGTAGGCTAGATCGGCCTCCAAGTCATCTTCGGTGAAGGCAACCTCTCGCGCTCAGGAAAAGTCATCTTCGACGTCATCAATGCCTCGTACGTCTACAACGCCATCTTCGGAAGGGGACCCTAAATTAGTTCGGAGCCACCGCGCACCATAACTACCTTTGCCTGAAGTTGCCAATACAGGGCGGAGTGCTTACGGTACTAAGCGACCAAAGTATGGCGCGAAGGGTGGAGTATGGCCATACTGCCTCCTTCGAACCCCACTAGGTGCATAATGTGCAGCCTCAAGACGAAGCCCATGGCCACGCCAAGGGCCCCGCATTCAAACCTTGGCCCGATGGAGAAGTAATTACGAAGGTTCTTGTCGAAGGGGGCCTCGACTACCCCATCCAGTTCGGAGGAGGACTAGCCCCGGAAGACATGGCTTCGTTGGAAGGGGCGATCCAGAGCAACCTCGACGTCTTTGAATGGTCAGACGAAGATATCCCTGGGGTCGATCGAAGCGTCATCGAGCACTCCCTGTTGGTTAACCCCAGGGCGAGGTCAGTGCGCCAGGGGCTGCGAAAGTGTCTGCCGAGCGCGCAGATTTGGCGAAGATCGAGGTGGAGAAGCTACTCTGGGCAGGGGTTATACGGGAAGTCAGCCACACGGAGTGGCTGTCGAACCCCGTTTTTGTAAAGAAAAAGAACACGGGGAAGTGGCACATGTGTATTGACTTCACTTCGTTGAATAAAGCATGCCTCCGTGACCCCTACCCTATGCCTCGTATTGATCAGCTCGTCGACGCCACTATAGGCTCCGAGCTACTAAATTTTCTTGATGCTTACTCTGGCTACCATCAGGTTTGGTTAAAGTGCGAAGACGAAAACAAGACTAGCTTCGTTACCCCTTCGGGAGTCTACTGCTATGTACGAATGCCCTTCGGCTTAAGAAATGTTGAGGCTACCTTTTCTAGTCTAATTTCTAAGGACCTCGGGCATTAGTTAGGCCAAAATATCGAGGTCTACATGAACGATATTGTAATAAAAAATGCTAAAAAGCACGAGCATAGCGTAGACCTAGCGGAGACCTTCGAAAGCCTCCGGTCGGTGGGAGTCCGTCTGAACCCCAAAAAATGCATCTTCGGGGCTCGCGCCGAAAAATTGCTAGGGTACTTAGTTTCAAATCGAGGTATCGAAGCCAGTCCCACCTAGATTAGCGCGCTGCAGCGCATGGCTCTGCCTAAAAATTTAAAATAGGTCCAAAAGCTTACAGGTCGCCTTGCAGCCCTCAGATGCTTCCTCGTGCACTCCGCTGAACGCAGCTTGCCAATTTTCAAGGCGCTGAAGGCGACGGATGAGTTCGCATGGACGCCAGAGTGCCAACAGAGCTTCGATGACACCAAGGAGTACCTCGCTAAACTGACGACCCTCACGACTCCGCTTCTAGAAGAAACATTGCTACTATACCTCGCGGCTGCGGCCTCCGTAGTCAGCGCGGTCCTTGTTCGCGAGGGAGACTTCGAGGGAAAGCTTGCTCAGAGACCGATCTATTTTATCTCCGAAGCCCTCTTCGGAGCCAAGACGAGATACACTGAGCTCGAGAAAATTGCTACTCCCTTGACATGGCTTCGAGAAAGTTGAGGCACTATTTTCTTGCACATTATATTATTGTGCCGACGTCTTACCCACTCGGAGATATGCTCCGAAACAAAGATTCTACAGGCAGGATTGGCAAGTGGGCGGTCGAGCTGGCAACCTTCGAAATAAATTTTATTGCACGGACCGCAATTAAATCACAAATAATTGTGGACTTTGTCGCGGAATGGACTCCCTCGGCAATTTGGTCCCCCAAAACTCCCAACGAAGGTATTTGGACTATTTTTTTCTGACGGAGCCTATCAGGCCTCCGGTGCAGGTGCAGGAGTTGTAATTATTTCACCCTCCGGCCAGAGGGCTTCGTATTCTACTAGGTTAAATTTTAAAGCTACAAATAAAATCGCTGAGTACGAAGGCATCTTGTTAGGCCTCCGAAAAGCGAGGGCATTAGGCACCGCTAGAGTGCTTGTAAAAACTGACTCCCAAATTATAGCTGGCCATGTAGATAAAAGCTTTCAAGCTCAGCATCTGGACCTCGCTCAGTACTTGTTCGAAGTACGCAAGGCGGAGCTCGCATTCAAAGGGATTTCTATCAGAAGTATTCCGAGGGGCGAGAATCATCAAGCGGATGCCCTCGCTAAAGAGGCTGCCACAAGCCAAGAACTCCCAGCCAGAGCATTCTATGAAGAACTTCATACTCTGTCTACGCCGAAGCCGACTTTGGCTGAAGTGCTCTACATGCAGGAAGACTGGCGGAGCCCTATCATGGCCATGCTTCTGAATGAAGGTGCTGCTCCAGACGGACCTGACTTCGCGAGGCTAAAACGCAGGATCCGCAACTACCATATCATAGAGGGCTCATTATATAAGTTCAGAGTATGCGCTCTGCTCCTGCGTTGCATTCCCGCGCCTGAGGGGCGGGAATTGCTCTGAAACATCCACGAAGGCCTCTACGGGAGCCATCTCGCCCCGCGGGCATTGGCCGGCAAAACACTTCGTCAAGGGTTGTATTGGCCCACAATTATGGCCGATGCCGAAGCCCTGGTCCGCACGTGTCAAGGTTGTCAATGGATAGGAAGGCAAAGTCATCAACCACCCACTCCGCTGCAGGTCATCGCGCCAGTATGGTCGCTAGCTCGGTGGGGTATGGACCTGATCGGGCCGTTCCCACATGCCAAAGGAAACTTGAAATTCGCAGTGGTAGCGGTCGAGTATTTCTCGAAGTGGGTTGAAGCTGAACCCCTGACCGCAATCACTTCGAGGAACATCCAAAAAATTTTCTAGTAAAATATAATTTACAGGTTCGGAGCACTCAGTTTGATGCGCAGCCATTCAAATAATTCTACGAGGGTCTAGGCACCGAATTGTGCTTCGCTGCTGTCAGGCACCCACAGTCAAATAGAGCCATCGAACGAGCCAACAGTAATATTTTGGTAGACCTCAATCGCCGGATCGTGGGACTCACGAAGGGGCTATGGGTCGACGAATTGCCGAAGATCTTGTGGTCAATCCGAACCACTCAATCGAGGTGTACGGGCTACACTCCGTTCTGGCTACTATTTGGCGACGAGGCTATGACCCCAACAAAGCTAAAAGGAGGCTCCCTGCGAGCGATGCTACCCGAAGCCAGCAAAGAGCGTGAAGTTTCACTCGATCTATCTGAGGAGACGAGCCTCCGAGCCGTCGCAAATCTTACGAAGTACCAAGCACAAACGAAGGCATGGTTCGACCCCAAAGTGAAGCCAAATCCATTGCTACCAGGTCACCTTGTACTCCGAGCTATCCTGGCACCTAGGAAGTTGAGCAACAAATAGGAAGACACATACATTATACTCCGCTCTAATCGGCCGGGCTCGTTCAGGCTTAGCACTCTAGAGGGGGAAGAGTTGAAGCACAGTTGGCACGCGGAGCATCTCCGGTGATACTATGCTTAATTATACTTCAAGAACCTATGCGAAAATCCTTCAAATAAATCTCTGACGAGGTTATTTCGCTACAAGTGCTCTGCAAAAACATCTGAAATGAGGTTCGCATTTTACTTATCTTCGGCCATACTACTCCACGATGGATGCATCATGCGTAATTCCGCTACCCGATGCCACCGGCTCAGCACGAGACAAAATAAGTCTAACACACCAAAGTGTGCATCGCACACTGCCATGAAGCCCAAAGCTCCATGTTCGAGGGTCGCTCCTCGAAGTATAGCTAACGGCACTGACTTTGGGCTCCGTTCTGGACCCCTAAAAATCTCGGTGCGATCCGCTCCACCATTAACATTGTAAAGTGCTTCCGGGCCCGGAGCGGTAAAAACAAATAAAATGGATTCTGAGTCGACACACTCGAAGCATCCGCATAGATCCGAAGTGACCTTAAGTTCGAAGCCTATTGTTCGAGCACACCCCTGTGCATAAATAACATGCACTGTCATAAATAAAACTGCGCGCACCGGCTATATAGCAAGCCTCACATACGCTCCACGCAAGGGGGGGGGGACCGGCACCTATGCATATGGCTGGGATGTGCTTCGGCATAGGTCTTTTACAGCAAATTTGAACGAAGTACAAATTGCAAATGCGAAGTCTTAAACTTGTGCGAAGTACATAAAACAGAGCATAACCGCAAAGTCTAGACAATGACAAATTTCATTAAAGACGAAGTCATAAATATAACTACGAAGTACACCAGGATACTTCGAATACAAGCATTATAAAAAAGCGCTATCAAAACCTAACAGCCAGGGGACCCGCATCGCCGACAAGGTGGACCCCTGCTTCTTATTACTCTTTTTGCAACGAGGCCCCCCGGCTCGACGAGCCCTCGCCGGAGCGCGACCGTCCTCGCTTCGTAGCCCGGGAGGCCCTTCGCTCTTCCTGCAGGTCAGCCCAAGTCCGAGTCGCAGGTGGCTCCAAATCAAAGGCCAAGAAGTCCAGTGCTTCGTCGTTGTTCGATGCGGGCACGTTTGAAGGCTGGACCCTTTTGGCTGCGGGGACAACTTCGAAATCACTTAAGCCTAGGGAGGAGGAAGAGTTGCGAAGGGGCTCAGCCTTTACGGAGGCTAGTAGCTCTCGGGCCACTTCGGGAATAACTTCGCCCGTTGGGCCACGCGGCATTGTGAACCGAGGACGACCTTCGGATTTAGTTACTTCGTACACTACCCACTGTTAGCGAAGCACCTCCGAGGCCTCGAGTACCTCGACATTAATCTCAACATGCACATCTTGAGCCTGAATTCAAAATACCCCCGTATTTCATTAAGTATACGTGATACGAAGTTACATTGCAATGCTTCTAAGTATTACATGTGGGCCCTAAATTCTACACCTTCGGAGGAAGAGGGTTCGCTCTAGCAGACGGAGAATGCTGCCCTGCGCACCGGCGATGAACGACCTGCTAAAGCTCGAGGGCCACCTCCCGCGCCCGGGCCTATGTCGCGACGGCGGGAGGTCACGGCCGGCGTCGAC
>KE371967.1:552125-576119 GCA_000418225.1 Zizania latifolia
TATAAAATATACTGAAAATTAACTTACAATAAAAATAAACTAAATAAATGATAAACACTCAATCTAGATATACATATTAAGATAAGCTGTATCACAAGTAGTGAAAAAGTAGAATAAAAGTTAGAATGTTACCCTATGCGAATACGCCACGATAACAATACAAATGCGACACAACAACCGTTGTTGCAATCCCATTTTGAACTCAGAGCACATCAAATCTGCAAAAAAAAAACAGAGAAACCATTAGTTAGCAGACGTCAAAACTCAACAGAATGGAAAAATTCAAGAACATCGTACCAAGAGACATGGTTCGATTGAAGGGGGAAAGTAAAGGAAAATCTCCTGTTTACCCACCAATGATTGAATCCCTCGAAGAATCTACAAAGGAGGAGCCATTAATTCTGACTTCTGAGCCATCAGTCTCGAATCCACCCAGGCTGGCAGGCTCCCACGCACGAACCTCAAATTGTACAAAACACAGAAAAATTTCTCACGAGAGAAAGAGACAGATTAATCTAAAACGACCAAATCCTCCGATCCCGCCACCGGGCTGTGACTTGGCGGCGACCAGGATGGCGCCGTGGAATCGTGGAAGCGCTGCGTGGGCTTACGGTGTGCGGCGCAGGAACACAGCGGCGAGACGGCGGCCGACGAGGAGTGCCGTGTGTGCCAGGCGCCTAGCGGCGTCGTGGCAAGGGCATAGAAGATGGAAACGGCTGGCGAAAGTGGGGGCGGGGTGGCCGGCACGGCGGCGACGCAGCGGTCGGCGGGCGCACGGGTGGCGGGGCGGTGGCGTGGGCGCAAGACACGGGATTTCAGTATTCTGCTGCTAGTGCAGTGTTCATGGTAGATCCGTCCTGTCAGCCATCTACGAGCCATGCTACATAGTATGGTTCATACCAGTCGTCGTGCCATGAGCCGGTCCAAATGGTCCCAACTCGTTGGCTAGGTTCAAGTGCCACACAGGGGTTGAGGGGTGCCTCCCAGCAACGTTCCCGATTCACGAAAAACCGCTAGAAATTCTTGATTTTGAGCTTCTTGAAGCGGCGCAAAAACAAAAACAGCCGGGAATTTTGTAAGAATTTGACAACTTCAAATTTTGATTTAAAAAATGTAGTTTTTTTTATAAAATAGTGCCCTTGTTTAAAATACAATAATGTATAGGCTTAGACACATTGTTGGGGATACGATCCCGGGTTACCTCCCAAGTGAACTTACGACGATTGAGCGGAGGAGGGGTCAACAGACGCAGCATTAAAGACGACCAATCAATGGTCAAATTTATCAAATAGCCAGCCAGCAGTCGGGGATTTGAGGCCCTCCCGAGTCCAACACTCGAGAGGCCTCCTCATCTGCCGATATTCGGACGGTCGCCATCAAGTGTCGAACCGTTTATCCTCATAACTGGTTATTAGTGGGGCACATTAATTATAAATTATAACCCATAAAATTAATCATGTAATTAATACGGCTGATAACGCCGGGAGTTATCACCCATGAACTGACCGTTTATCCTCATAACTGGTCATTAGTGGGGCACATTAATTACAAATTGTAACCCCTGATTCCTCTCATATAAAGGGATCAAGGGAGCCTGTTATAGGCACGAATTCTCCTAGCTGAGAACACTCGATTCATACGCTTGAGGCCATTTTCAGCCCTTAAGCTTATACTGCACACACAGGAGTAGGGTTATTATCCTCTGGGAGGCCTGAACCTGTCTAAAAACATCCCCTATCACACAGATTGAGATAACCATCAAGATTCATCCACAAGATTCATCCACAGTACTCCCTAAAGCCTAACCAAATCATTACTACGGATACCCCCGTGGTATACTGTTGTTCTTACTCAACGACACACATATTAATTAAATGTGCAAAAAAGACTATAATCTATTTCTCGGGGTGGATAAGTGTGAGACCAAAATTAATTGGGTGGAGTAATGAGTAATAAAGTCCGATGATGGTATGTGTATATTAAAATAAAAATTCCTTTTATAAATACTAAACTAATACATTTAAGATAAAATTTGAATTCATAATATTTGTAACACTAAATATAATCAAGATTTTCCAAAAAATAATGAAATGTAGGTGCAGTTTTACATTACAAAAGAATGATAAAGTTGTTTTAATAAAAGGAAAAGCATATTGAAAGTATGCAACCCACCGCCATCCGATTGCCCAGCTTCCATATCCAATCATCCGCTTAAGATTCTGTATCTAGCCGTATCCAAACGTCGGACGTTGTCTGAGTTAGCACTGCTAGCCTGACCCAATTTAGATGCTGGCAATGCAGCTCAATTAAGCTCTTGGCAAAGCTAGCCTACACGCTGAGATACAATTTTTTTTACAACGAGATAAAAACATTCAATAGTTAAATTATTTGTCTTCAACTTCAACTGATGAAACATTTATTTTCAACAGTTAAAACATTTATCTTGACAGTGAAGCATTCATTTTGAACATGTGAAACATTTATCTTCAACGGGTAAAACATTCATCTTCCACAAGGTGAAACATTTCAAAATAAAAATCTTCAACAGTAAAAATATTCATCTTTAATAGATAAAATATTCATCTTTAACGAATAAAATATTTATTTTTAATAGTTTAAACATTTATCTTTTAAAACATAACATAACATAACCGTCTTGAATAACTATCGTACGTCAGCTATCACGCCACAAGTCATCTCGACCAATGAGAAGTAAGCCAAAAATATTGATTTCTAGAAAGGGCACGTGGACCATGCGGTGCATGCATGAATTTATTATAGTGGTGTCAAATCAGGCCGCTCTCACGGCATCGCTGCCGGCTGCATCTACGGATGTCGGATCTACCCATCAGCTGTTATCTTCTGCGCTACTCCCTCGCCGGCCGCCGCGCGAACCGCTAGTTGCAGCTAGAATTATAGTGGTACTGCGTGGCCGGCCGGCAATGGCACCGCCATCTCACGGCGGCAGCTTCCGCGTCCTGCGCACCGCTCGCGTCACGCCGTCGTCGCCCGCGGGCGACGCCGCGCTGCCCGAGCGCGCTCTGCCGCTCACCTTCATGGACGCGATTTGGCTCTGCCAACTCTATCCCGTCGAGCGCGTCTTCTTCTACCGCCTCGGCCCCGGCGCTGACGTCGTCGACGTCGTCCTGTCCCGGCTAGCTGATTCTCTGTCGCTGGCGCTCCACGCTTTCTACCCACTCGCCGGGCGCGTACGCCTCACGCCAGGCAAGACCAACCGATACGAGCTCTTCTACCAGCCCGGCGACGGCGTGGCCTTCACAGTCGCTGAGCACGACGGTGTCGACGTCGACGAGCTAGCCACGGACCACCCGAGGGAGGCTGAGATGCTAGCCCTGTTCGTGCCGAAGCTTCCGGAAGGCGGCGCGGTGCTCGCCGTGCAGGCCACCGTGCTGCTGCCTTCGCGCCGCGGCCTCGCCCTCGGCGTCACCGTGCACCACGCCGCCTGTGACGGCGCGAGCTCAACGCACTTCCTCCACACCTGGGCCGCAGCCTGCGCCGGCGTCGCTACGCCGCCACCGCCGCCCGTCATCAGCCGCACGTTCATCCACGAACGCGAGGACATATACGACTCTTTTGCCACTCGACTGCAGAACCAACAAACGGGGTCCAAACCGCCCGACGTCGTCGGCAAGCTCTTCGCCACTTTCACGCTGAGCAGGGAGAACCTGCAGAGCATCAAGGACATATGGACCGGTGAGGCGGCGCGCCGTGGCGTGCCACCGCCTCGGTGCACGTCCAACGTCGCCATGTTAGCCGTCATATGGCAGTGCTTCCACCGAGCTAAACCGGGCAGCGAAGCAGAGCCTCATTGCAACAGCCGCATCCACCTCGCCATCCCAGTCGACCTCCGGACGCGCATGGAGCCCCGAGTCCCCGACAAGTACCTCGGCAACTGCGTTGGCGGGTGCTTCGCGTCGGCGCAGAAGAAGGAGCTCATCGCCGTCGGCGTGGATAGCCTCATCGCGGCCTGCTCGGCGGTCGCCGCCGGCATAGACGAAGGGACGCGCTATGATCCCAACTATTGGAACAGGGTCGGTGAGCGCTCTAAAGAGGCATTTATGGACGGTCCACCCTTTTCCGTTGCTGGGTCGCCGAGGTTCCGCGTGTACGACGTGGACTTTGGGTTCGGGAGGCCGGCAAAAGTAGACATCGTGTCCGTGGCGAAGACCGGCGCCATAGCGGTGGCAGAGGGACGTGGCGGCTCCGGCGGCATTGAGGTGGGCATCGCCTTGCCGCTCGAGCGGATGGAGAGGTTCCGGCGGTTCTTCGTTGATGCCGTCGCGTGGCTGTCGTCATCACCCAATAATGAGTGACATCATGGGCTAATTGCTAGAGGAAATCGTGCTGTGCGCTAGTGATAATCAGCAAGGCCTAGTCGGAATTGCTAGATCGGCAGGTTGTTTTTTTTATTGAAGTAGCTTTGAATACGCATACGGCGGCAGAAAATGGAAGCACTTTGATACCTCAGTTGAATTTTGATCATCCGTTTCTTCCAAAATAAAAGTAATTTGCATCATCAAAACCATCCCCATGTTAACACACAAGACAAACGAGCCACCAAATTGCTTTCGGTAAAATTTCACCTTATACAGTGCAATTGCTAAAATACCACACACTACATTAAATTTCGGTGTTTCTTTTTCAGTTTCTATTTTTAATCCAAAAATCCTTATGAAATAGGGCAATTCCCCTTTTACATCTTTTATTCAGTGGAACTCGTTTTTTGTTTGGTTTCTTTTACGGGCTACGCGTTCTGGTTCCTGATTCGGGTGCGCATGCAGCGCTGAGGAGGATCAAGCTATTTTTAGATTTAGATTAAAAAAATAGAAATTGAAAAAACAATCCCAAAAGAGAATTGTAATGTAGTCGGTGACATTTTAGCAATTGCACTATATAGGAAGGTATTTTACCGAAACCGTCCAATTAGAGTGGCAAAGTTTCAATTTTCTTATTAGACACAACACAACTAAGAATTAAAACCAGATCGTCTAATGTCGGGCGTGAGACGTCTCTCTGCAGTCAACATAATTAGCGCCGTCTCTCTTTGGATGCAATCCAAAGGTTCCTGGCGTTCTGCAGTGATTTTCCTCTCTACATGTGGCCCAACAAAACTGCGGCCCGCTTAGCAGTTTTTGCACGGTGAAAATAAAATAAAGTAAAGGCATATGAATGATGGGTGTAATCCATCTATTATACTATTATTAAGACATGGCGAAAAAGAGATATCACATTTGTTCTAAAGATCATAGAAATTATTGCATTAATGGAAGAAAAAGAAAAATATCTGCACCATAAGATTCGTGTTGGCTCTAAACTATACTAGCTGTTCAGGCTAATTGAATAGATACTTGCTATAGTGTTACAATAGCTATTTCAGAAATACAGAGCTAATACATGACCCATGTATAGTGCTTAAAACCCCAGTGCATCTCAAGTGTGAATATCATTGGTGGCATAAGCCTTTCCCCCCCAAAAAGAACAATCATCCTAAGCAGCACAACAAGTGCAAGAGGCACAGTGATGTAACGAAGAGAAAGAAGAGTACTACAGTCGAGTGAATGCAAATCACTGCTGAGCAGCCCGCGGTTTTGTTGGGCCATGTGTGGAAAGGAAAATCAATGTAGAACGATGAGAGCCTTTGGATTGCAGAGAGACCTAGCGCTGATTCTATTGACTGCAGAAAGACTTTGCAGCGCCCGACGTTAGCGGATCTGATTCCCTAAGAATTAGCCTGCATCAAGAGGCACTTGGCACAAAAAATGTACAGTCACTTCATTGGTTCCACCTAGGTCCTGTGTAATGACGAGGTCCTTCATACGAGGGCAGGACCTGGGTCCTGTGTATTTTTCGTCCTTTGTAGAAGTAGACTGGGGCGTGCCGCGCGTGGACCATGCATGCATGGAGCCATGGACATTTTCCTCAGCCATGGAGTCGACAAATTGGCTCACATCGCATCGCTGCATCGACCCATGATCCATCACTATCAGTGAGCTGTATCATGTGCGCTATTCTCTCGCTGCATCTACTGGCAATGGCGGCGCCGCGCTGCTCTCAATCGCGCTCTGCGCGCCCCTCACTTTCTTGGACGCGTATTGACACTGTCGCCTCGTCAAGCGCATCTTCTTCTACCTCCTCGGCTCTGACGACGTCGACGTCGACGCTGTCCTGTCCCGGCTAGCTCACTCCCT
Source organism: Zizania latifolia (assembly GCA_000418225.1). Lineage (NCBI taxonomy): Eukaryota > Viridiplantae > Streptophyta > Magnoliopsida > Poales > Poaceae > Zizania > Zizania latifolia. Next base: position 558,335 of record KE371967.1, read on the forward strand.
GTCCAGGGCGCCGCGCTCCACGCTTTAATTTTACCCGCGCGCCGGCCGCGTACGCCGCATGCTCGGCTAGACCAACCGATACGAGCTTTCTACCAGCCCGGCGACGGCGTGGCCATCACTGTCCCCGAAGACGACAGCGTCGGCGTCGACGAGCTGGCCACGTAAGGACGACCAGAAGGAGTCTTCGAAGTAGCCAACTCGCGCCAAGCTTTCGGAGGGCCACAGTCCACAGTCAGTACCATATAAACTGACTTTTTTTTAGTGATGAAGTTTTTATGATGACGGATAAAAGACATGATTTATTTTACATTTGCCACTAATGTTTGAGCATTAATGACGTGTGTCATTTAGATCTACCACTAATAAGAAGAGATTGAAAAAGTACTAGTATGCTACGATAGCGTAAATAAAAAAATTATATTACACATCAGGACATCATGTAACTGAGCGATCATAGATCATTAGCACTTATCACTAGACATATAATACAACAGAAGTTCAAGTCGAAAAAACCTGTCCAACGTGTACGCGTTGGTGTAGTGATAGAAACAGTCGATCACCGCGATCTAATCATCTCCTCGCGCTGATCAAGGCCACAAAATAACAGCATCTCTACTGTTATCTACTGTATTTTTCGTCCTTGTAGAAGTAGACTGGGGCGTGCCGCGCGTGGACCATGCATGCATGGAGCCATGGACATTTTCCTCAACCATGGAGTCGACAAATTGGTTCACATCGCATGACTGCATCGACCCATCGGCCATCACTATCAGTGAGCTGTAATCATATGCGCTACTCTCTCGCTGCATCTACTGCGGCAATGGCGGCGCCGCGCTGCTCGATCGCGCTCTGCCCCTCACTTTCTTGGACGCGTATTGGCACTGTCGCCGATACGAGCTGAGCTTTCTACCTGCAGCCCGACGACGGCGTGGCCTTCACTGTCCCCGAGCACGACAGCGTTGGCGTCGATGAGCTGGCCACGGATCGGACGACCAGAAGGAGTCTTCGAAGTAGCCAACTCGCGCCAAACTTTCGGAGGGCCACAGTCAGTACCATATAAACTGTCTTTTCTAAGTTTTTATGATGACCGATAAAAGATGTGGATCATTTTACATTTGCCACTAGCGTTTGAGTATTAGTGACGTGTGTGCTTTAAACCTATCACTAATAAGAGATTAAAGGAGTACGAGTATGCTAAACAAAAAAATTACAATGCACATCAGGACATTATGTTACTAAGAGATCATAGATCGTTATCACTAGACATACAATACAATGGAAGTTCAAGTTGAAAAAGCCGGTCCAACGTGCACGTGTTGGTGTAGTGATAGAAGTAGTCGATCACAGCAATCCAATCATCTCCCTGTGCCGATCAACGCCACAAAATAACAACGTTTATAGTGTTATCGTCTACATGTTCTAGGATGAAACGCCGATCGCCGATGTACTAGCACCTACACACTACTAAAGCTTGGCTCGAGGTGGTGACTAGGGTTTCTACTCGAGGATACTATCACGATTGAGACTATATCGAGGAGAACACTTTTTATTGTATAGATCATTTTATATTTAAATTATAAAAATAAACCTTCTAAATATTATCCTAAAATAAGTCCTAGTAACCGACTCGTCGCCACCTCCTAAGGCCTAACCCGCCGTTGACGCCATCGCTGCCTAGCCTTGGCCACCGATACCGTTGTTGCTTGAGCCCCAATGAGAGGATGGAACTATGGATGGCAATGGGGCCATTCCCTGATCCCGATGAGGATTTCCTCCATTAATTAGGGGATAGAGATGAGGGAAATCTCATCCCCACGGGGAGACAAACGGGGGAAATCCCCTCCCTATCGGGTGAAGCGGGGCCAGGGATGTTCCCCCACTCTCCATCCCTGTATCCTGTTAGTATACCTGTGACTGACATGTAGGGCAATGTTCTATGGTTTATAAGAGGAAAAACCCTAAACCCTAATGTCCAGACTCTAATTCATCCCACAACTGCCACCTTTTTCGTCTCCTCTCCTCCCCGCTGCGCCCAGCCATGTCTTGTTGTCGCTCAACCATGTCTGGCTGTAACCTGCCACACCCCGTCGTCGTTCGGCCACGTCCGGTTGTGCTCCGCTGCCTTTCGGCCGTGTTCGGCCGCATCCAGCTGTGCGCCGCCACCACCCGATCGTGCCTCGCCGTGCCCCGCCGCCACTCGGTCCTGCCTCCTCTCGACCTCCCCGTCCTGTCGCATGTCCTCCTCGTCGTCGCCCAACCGTGCCCTACCACTACACCATGACACACTATTGCCTTCCTCGACTGTTTCTAGCATGACTGTTTTGCTAACTGTAAGTAAAGTCTTTCCCGACACATGTTTTGCCACTATAGATGGGTTTTGCCGACCGTAGTTGCTGATGACAATAGTGTGTGATGATATAGTGTACCGCCTCCTGCCCACACTTGGCCTCGCCCTGCCTCCGCTTGGGCGGCTTGGCTGCATCCCGCCGTCGCCCGATCACGCCTAGTCGTGCCTCTCCATGCCGCTTCCTGTCCACTGTGGATGTTAATGGGGATTTACTCCCTGTCAGGTATCCGCCAACCCAACACGGAATGGAGATGGGAAAAAATTATCCCCAAAACCAAAGACGAAGATGGGAAACGGGGAAAAACTTCCTGACGAGGAACAGGGACGGGCCCTCTCCCCACTGAGGAGTATCCCCGCTGCCATCCCTAGATGGAACATCATGGCGGTCGGTATGCACACACATATATAATGTGGTTTAATTTCCTAATTGTTTATATCTATGATAGGTTATTATTAAACTAGATTCGGGGTTGTCCTATCTGTGATAGATAATTATTATCAACCGTCATAAATGATTATATCTATGATGATTGATTATATATTTGAGATGAACCGACACATCATTGATTAAAGACCACTGAGGGTAAGCCCACCCGTCATAGATAACGGTTATATCATGCTAGTGTGAAGGCATCCTCTCTTGTTTCACATGCATGGATGACACTAGATGTCAAAGATTAATAAAATTGATAACAATAATAATTACTATTATAAATAGGAACTAGTGCGATAGTTCGCTTATTTGCATAGTGTTTCGTTTTATTCCCGTGCTTTCCTGTTCTTCATTCTTTTTTCTATTCAAACTCTATGTGCTGCAGTTATTTCCTATTCTTGTTCAGGCTCCTATTTCTATTCCTGTTCTTCTCTTTTTCAAACTTTTATTTTCAATTAAATCTAGACATTTATAATCTGAACTCATGATCTAATAGTTTATTTCATTTTCTCTAATTAACGCTGTCATTTATTGTCCATGAATCAACGGTGCTTATCCTTATTTTCCTCTGTGCTTCAGAGGGAATGTACGTGGTGGCTTGTCTGCTCTTAACAATATAACGATATTTTCATATATATAATCAACTTAATTATTGATTCCATGTCACATGACTAGTTAAATTCACATGTAAAAAGATCTGATCCCTTATCATTAGAGACTTAAAACACTTCGATCTCCTAGATAGGGCTGAAATTAAAGAAGTTACTGTGCATGCATGATGAAAAACAGACCTAAATCATGGCCGTGCGAAACTCTCTTGCACCCATTCTTATTTTTTTGTTTTTGTCGTTTGAGAGGGACGTACGCGTGCTGAATCGATCTCACAATCGTACTGCAACGAGGATAAGCATGAGCTGGATTGGATTATATAGGACCCATTTGGGACAACAACTTAAAGGTTTTTTATAGGAATTTTAAAGTGTTTAAATCTTTTGGAAATTTTCAAATCTAGCTTATTTGGAACATAGGACTAGAGCTTCAAAAAAATTTATGAATTGTTTTTCTCCACCTCATTCCATAAGAAATTATTAGAACATGCAGAAGCTTAAACCTCATTTTAGTTTTTCTTTGAGAAATCCAATGTATCATTTTTTCTCTCTCTCTTATCTTATTATAAGTTTCTATGTTTATTTCTTATGAACCATTCAAACACATCATTTTTTAAATTCTCATGTTCTAGATTACTATAGAATTTATCTATATAAAATATTTTAATCCTATGTTTTTTCTTGTTTCTTAAATTTGTGTTCAAAAGAAGCCAAGCAAGCTTGCTTGGGTATATATTTTCCCTCTGGATAAAGATCGCCGAGGTCATCGTCGTCATCAAATCGAGAACATTGCACATACCATACATGTGGCTACTTCATGATTAAATAGGCCGTCGCGACTCGCGACCAAGCATGTCCTAGAACTAGAAATTAAAACTCGATGGACCGATCGAATGATATTATCCTGACCGAAAACAGCCAAAAAATTGGCAGGCACACACTTATCACGCTGCTTAATCCAATCGATCGCTCAGTTTCAGCAAACTGATAACTGATAAGGAATGTGTAGCCAACGTTCACTGGTTTGTCTCGCTATGTGCATGGCCTAGCTGAGGCTAATTGAGCTAATTAATCGAGTTGTAGTTTGGTATCCTACATTAATTGTAGGAGTATATGGCCTGCTTGGTAGAGATTATTATTGGAGCTGATTTTAAACATAATCTCCAGGATTCTTAGAAGATGGATAAAAATCACTAGCACACATCTTCTTATATATGACAAGTGATAGATAACTCTACTTTATAGCAGACGAGCTTCATCAATAACTAATTGATTAGATTCCCAGACAAACACGATTATTGTCATCCTCGTATCCTTGATGCTGCTAGTGATATTGACAATCTTACTTTCCTCTCCTCGATAGAAACTTTCTTAACTTATATGGTCTAGCTAGTCATCGTTGTCATCTACCTCCTCTTGTTCGGTCATTACCATGTTGATGGTAGTACATAGACTCACATCCCCCTTAATCTCCTTCACAATTGTCTTATTCGCATCCTTATCCTGTTAGACGATATGAGCAATGCACGGATCGTTGGTCGTAGTATCTGCTAATATTTACTGCTATTGCACATCCACGTCATTATCTTAAATAACACGAGAGATAGCTCCATCATTGCGGTAAACACCGGTTGTCTAATATTATACCTAATGGTGGATCTAGAGAAGCCGCACGCATGACACAAGGACTCGAAGGGTTCAGACAACGAAACCTACAATGTGGATATCCTTTATGTGCACTAAAAATTAAAATTATGATTATTTTAAATGCATATATAATATTACTTCATTTATATAAACCATTTTGAACTTAAAATGTATTATATATATGTACATATTGTCTACCACGATGGTACATCCTCTCGTCGGGGCTCAGGCGACAGTGGCAGCGATGTAGGTTACTAGGACTTGTTTTATGACAATTTTTATAATTGAAATCTGAAATTACGAAACAATTTAAAAACATTATAATACGAGACCAATATATCTTGAAAATAAAGTATTCTTCATACAACATACACCATTTATCAACAAATGGCATGATTAGTACTAACAAAGAAATATAAGAGGTATTTATTTTAATAGTACTGTGTATTTCAAATTTCAATCATTTCAAGGTTGTTCACCAAATCAACATGAAGGTTGCAATCAAACTAGAGAAAAATAAAAAACCTGAATCATTCATGCAAATCACATGATATGAGCCTGTCTTTTGAATTTCTACATCTCATTCTAAGGAAATACTAAAACTCTAGCTAAGTTACTTTGAGATGGAGACGACGACACGAGGGGGTGTCGTAGTATAGCAGAACTGGTGTAGCGGCGTCATTGTGGGCGCATCAGCATTTGGGGTGGCTAATGACGTCGACGGAGGTCAAGGTAGGTGGCGATGGCGGCTATAGCTCATTGCTTTCAATGAGGTTTGCTCGTAGGACTTAGCAAATTTTTGAGTAAAGTGTATGGAAATTAACTAGCGTCTCTCTAAAATATGTCAAAAGACTTATCTATAGTGGGTATAAGTTATGACCCATTATAAATGACTCATCTATAACGGATCATAACTAGCAGCCACTATAAATGATGACCCATTTATGATGGGTCATATTGATGAACCGACATAAATAGCTTGTGTCATATATGACATGAAACTATTATGGCTTGTCACATATAGGTTGTTATATTCGGTGACCTATTTGTGACAAGTGTTAGAGATGGCTCATCACGGATGAATTATGATGGGGCATAGTCTTCTAATCATCATAGATGACAATCCATCTGTGATGGATCATTGTTTTCAGGCTCCAATGGCCTTATCTTAGAATGTCATTTTTTAACCGTCGAAGATGTTGTCATATCGGACGGCATGCAATTATTCATTACAGATGACACATCATGGATGGACAGTTTCAACGTAGTGAATAGAAGTGATCCATGTTAGAATTTAGAGTAATTAATTATCCTTTTTATACCGTGTGAGAGAATCCTGTGAAATCTTGCTTCTTACGAGAATCGTACTAACAAAAAATTAAAATACCCATAAAAGTCCATAGGATTTTTTATAAATAATTGAATTATACTAGCATAGTATATAATATACTTATATGATTCGTAGTTAATATTATTTATTTTTGTAGTTTCAGATCATATAACATAAGCAATGTGTATATATAATGTGCAACCTAAATATAGGGGTATAATGATTATTTCAAACCATCGTTATTTCTTAGAAGAATTAACATCTTGTTATTTAGCAAAACAATTTCACAACAAAATCTAATTCATTATAAAATTAGATTTAGTAGAATCCAGAAACAATGGGCTCTATATAACGCCGAGAGCACCCGCACACGACACACGCCATAAGGGCCTGTACGCTGATGCATACCGATCAGCAGCAGCAGCCAATTGGAGTAGGAGGAGACATGCAGTCCGTGCTCGCGGCGCCCGTCGTGATGGATAGAGAGGTGCTCCGCTTCCGTCGCGACGCGGCTGTGAGTAGAGGTGGAGGCGTCACCGGACTCGTGCGGACCATCGTCGCGACGACAGACCCCGCCGCGGCGGCCGCGTTCAACGTGCTCGACCTCGGAGAGGTGGCGCGGCTGTTCGCGGTGTGGCGCCGGGGTCTTCCCGGAGTGCGGCCCTACTACGCCGTCAAGTGCAACCCTAACCCGGCGCTGCTCGGAGCGCTTGCGGGGCTCGGCGCGGGCTTCGACTGCGCCAGCAGAGCCGAGATGGACGCCGTGCTGGCGCTGGGCGTCGCAGCCGACCGCGTCGTCTACGCGAACCCGTGCAAGCTCGAGTCCCACCTCGTGCACGCGGCGAGCGTCGGTGTCGACCTCACAACCTTCGACTCGGAGGAGGAGGTCGCCAAGATCAAGCGCTGCCACCCCCGGTGCCGGCTATTACTACGAATCAAAGCCCCGGACGTAGACGAAAACGCCATGCTAAATTTGGGCACCAAGTACGGCGCGCACCGGGAGGAGGTGGTGCCGCTCCTCTCCGCCGCGAGGCGCGCAGGGATGTCCGTCGTCGGCGTCTCGTTCCACGTCGGCAGCGGCGTGTCCCGCGTGGGCGTCTACGCCGCCGCCATCGAGGCGGCTCGCGTGGCCTTCGACTCCGCCGTCGCTCTCGGCATGCAGCCCATGCACGTGCTAGACATCGGCGGTGGATTCAAGGCTACAGGCGGGTCCACGTTACAGGAGGCCTGCGACGTGATCTACGCAGCTCTCGCACGGCACTTCGGCGATGACACGCCCGGCCTCGAGGTGATCGCCGAGCCCGGGCGCTACTTCGCCGAGACGCCGTTCGCAGTCGCCGCGCGCATCTTCGGGAAGCGCACGCGCGGCGAGGTGCGCGAGTACTGGATCGACGACGGCATGTTTGGCACCCTGTGCTGCGTGTACCTCGAGAAATACGTTCCGCGGCCGGTGCCGGTGGCCGGTGCCCGTAGTGGCGACGTCGTCGACGTCGAGACGACGACGACGACGCACCCATCCACGGTGTTCGGCCCCACGCTCGACTCTTTCGACGAGGTGGTTAGAGGGTACCAGCTGCCGGAACTGCACATCGGGGACTGGCTGGTGTTCCACGACGTCGGCGCATACACGACCGTGTTCAGCTCGGACTTCAACGGGTTCTCGACGTCCAACATGAAGACCTACCTCGCCTACTCGACCTAATCACTTGCGCAGTCGCGCTCACTCTGCTCCTTGCGAGAAAAGTACTGTGTCGTCCGGTCATAACACACAATACACAGCCAGTGCGCAAACTGAATGTTATATTCCCGTAGGGATGTCCCTGAGCACGTACGCCTCTCGTACTTCTTAAATGCAATATAAAAACTACAATAAGAGATTCTAAAAGATAATACTCACTCCGGTAAAAAATACACGATGCTTCTACCAAATAATGGTAAACTTTTAGAACCTGACCGTCTTCACTGCTAAAAAACAATTTTTACAAGCGACCAACACTATCTTAGGTAGTGCCATTAGTAACATGCATTAATAGCTATTAGTGATGTGCATTGAACCCGACACTCTTATGATCATTAGTGATGGGTGTCTGTTCGTAGGGGTGGCAACCAACAAAACGGTGCTGGGGACCAGCCCCGTACTACGGGGCCGGGTTCGGGTCTAAATTTTGACCCACAGGTCTGTCGGGTCAGGGCCCCGTTTTAAGTCAGGTCCGAATCCAGGTTTGTTATTTTACCCGTGGGTCCCCACGAGTACCTGGCCTAATAGAAAAAAGGCCCATAAAACTATTAAAGCATATACCCACTGTTATTTCACAGGCTTTCTCTCCCTGCTCTAGTTCTCCAACGCATTTCCAGTCTTAGGCGGCCACACCGCCCGTTCTCCGTTCTCCGTTGCGCGCAGGGCGCCGCTGCCCCCGCCACGCCGTGCGCTGGCATCCCCACCGCGTCGCCTTCCCCCATCCTCGCCATGCCGTCGCAGGCGGAGCGCGCCCCCATTGCAGCCGGAGCGTGCCTTCATCCCTATCGGACCAGGAAGCCCCGTCGCCTCTACCGCCGCTATCCCCGCCGGTCCCAAGCCTCGTCGCCTCCGTCGCCCACCGGATTTGCCTTCTCTCAACCGCCGCCAGTCAGATTTGTGACTTCGAGTGCTGCCACAGCTCCTTCGCTGCCTGCCACCGCCGGTTGGCCCCTACGGCCCTGCTTCTCCTGCCCCCCTGTCGCCCCTCGGTCGTGACCGCCTTGTGCCCTTGCTACCCCAGCCAAAACCTCAGCTCTTTTTTGCTCCTCACGGCTACCGGGTTTGCGAGGGACCTAACGGGTATGTAAGGACCCGACGGGTCTGGGTTCAGGGCTGTATTTTCACCCGCGGATGCAAGCGGGGCGGGTCCAAACGGGAACGGGTTTGGATCCAGTATTGATCAACCTGGAACCAACCCACTCCGTTGCCAACCCTATCCGTCCATCATTAATGATGGACATAAATGTCTGTCCATCAATACTCACTACTTAAAAAAAGATTTTTGCAGATAACTCCAATTCCACTACACAAACGGTTGGAAACATGAATTGTCTGTAAAAATCTCCACCTGATGTGACTATTATATATGAACCGCTTACAGAAAAGACTTTCTATAGAATGACAGCATAACATGATCAACTATAGAAATGAAGCTTTTTACACCCGTTGGCATCTAAGTAACCACATGTGAAAATGTATATTTTTACAGACGGAAAAATAATATCGCCTGTACGTGAAAATGTACCAATTTCGAAAGACAGTGTAATGTCGGCAACCTATGAAAGTATGTATTTTTATTGGCGTTATCCGAAGACGTCTACTGTAGCAGGTCCGTTACAGGATACTCCGTTCGAACTGGCTACTGTAGCAGGTCGTGTCGTTTACCGAGCCGCAAAGCCCAGCACGGCCCGTATCCTCTCTTTGTCCCTCCTGTTCCAATCAGCTCGGAGACGGAGACGGATCTACTCGCCGCAGAAAATACCGCGGCATATACCAATCCTACACACTTCCCCTTCCTCCTCCTCGCCCCCGCGCCAGATCGCGCCGCTCGTCCTCCGACCCCGCCCACGCCCACGCCCACGCCCACGCCCAATGGCGACGGCGCTGGTGAGCCGGGTGGAGTCGTGGGCGCGGGACCAGGCGGCGCGGCTGCCCACCTGGGCGAGGCCGCCGGCGGTGCCGCGGTGGCCCTGGTCCTGGCCCTCCCCGCGGGCGCCCGCGTGGCCCGGAGACCGGCGCCGCCAGCGGGAGCGCATGATCCGGGAGGAGTTCGAGCGGCGCCGTTGTCAGCTCCGCGAGCTCTGCCGCATCGTCCGCGTCGACACCGTCGCCGAGCTCCAGGAGCTGCTCTGCGCCGTGGTCCTTGCCGAGTGCGTGTACAAGGTAACCTAACTAACCCCCGGCCCCGTCATCCCCGATCCGGTTCCGATGACTAGGTGATCCGGAGACCGGAACTTAGTATTTGTGGCTCGTGGTAAACTCTGATAGATAAAAGCGATGCAAATGTTCGAAGGGAACGATGATTGCTCTTATATACAAGTTGGTACATTTTTTCCAGTACGTGTTTGTAAAATTGGTAGCCCCTTGTGCTCCGAAAAGGCGAATCGAGTTGGGAAATGTTTACATGCATCCACTGAGTAAACAATCACGAACCGTTCCACCAAATATAAGACTCCCAGATTGGGACAATATGCGCTGTTATTGTTCCATTCTGCATTCACCATATCGTGCTTCTCCGTAGAAGAAAAACAGCATCTCTGCGGTGTCTGCTTGATATAGTTAATCTGTAGGCATTTTCTGGTTTTATAATCATTTATACCCATACATTTAGTTGGATTCTCTGTTTCTTTATCATAGTGTTAGCTCTACTATATATGACTAAAATTTGAGACCATAAAAAGGAATGACTGGCCTAAGACAAACTGCTGTAATTTTCCATCCTATTTGTGTGTTCAGGTTGTTTGATCATTGTTAGTGCCAAGAACATACAGAACTCAGTTGAACAGGTGCACTAGATATGCTTAAATTCACATGGCTTGCATTGGATTTGTGAACTCTAGTTTGGGCCTCCTGGCACATTAATCCATCCTTGTTTAATTGTCAAATCTTCACTTAGCAATTTAGATTTAATTAACCTACTCTTCTCTGCTTTTAATATGTTTGATTACCTTCATCTCTTTTCCTGTAAACCTGAAAGTTTTGTATCTTGAATGTTTTTGTTTATTCTCTCTACATGGTTGCCAAGACCAAACATTAGCGATCTGGGAAAGAAGACTGCCTAAGATAGTAATAGTACCATGGAAACAACATATTATAAAGAGAGAGCTTGTCCTTGTCCGCCTACCCATCCCACCGAAATGAAAATAACTTCCCAAATCCCACCTCTCAGAAAAAACTGAAAAAAGAGCCACTCACTCACCCCTATCTCACCCATCCAGCATTCACAGGAACTGATCCTCTCTCAAAATAGTGGAATGCTTTTGTATGAATTACATTAATAGTGTTTTATGTTCCGTTGCATGCATGGGTAATTTGATAGTCTAATAAAGTTCAAGTTCTTTTCTTGCCACATGTCGGTATGTCACTTAGTCTCCTTATTTCATTTCTTTGGTGGCAGAGACCTGTTTCTGAGATGATGAGATATATTAATAAGTTCAAATCTGATTTTGGTGGAAACATTGTGTCTCTTGAGCGTGTTCAGCCATCCTTGGATCATGTACCACATAGGTAAGCTCGAGCTAAAATTCGTTCTTTTCACACCAAAAGTTGTACAGTTTGTTGAAAGATTGTGCTGGAGTATTTGCTTTTTCATAGACCATTCTGACCAAGCATTACAATAAAGTAAATACAGCTCATGTTTATATTACTGTAATCTCTTGTAGATCAAAGTAACCATGTGGGGTCATTGCTTTACATGAGTTGTTCTAATGATATGCAGAAAGACACAATATTTTGTTAAATATTGTGAATTGTAAAGTTCTATTGACAACATTACTCCTTTGAAGAAGTATTGCAATTTTGTTGTTACCTTCGACCTTTTGTTTTGAGTTCCAAGTGCTCTCTGGCCAAATGAGATGGGATCAACCCAACATTACCAGGCCTTTCATGGTGCTGGCCCTTGGTTGCATTTCTAGTTCATGTATACTAAGTAGGAAGGTCAAATTTGTCCTTGATGAGGACAAAGTTGTGGTTCAATACTTCAATCTTTATTTTTAGGTTACATAGGATAGATGTCTTTTGACCTGTTGAGTTATGCATCCACCGTCCAGCAAATAACCATCTACCAAGGCAGTTAACTAACCATGAATTCCACATTGGTAGAAAGGATTGTTGCCCATAGATGCGGCACAAGTTAGAAGCAGTGTTCTAAAAATTGGATCTAGGCGGCACCTAGGTGCTAGGCGTGTGCTCAGCGCTGCAATTTGCTTGTTGGTGGTGAGTTTGGTGGTTGTCCCACCTCAGTGGTCTACGTTGATCAACCATGACACCTCAGCTGCTTAGGCACGGCAGTGTGGCAGTGTTGAGGCGGGTGCCCATGCAGTGAGGCAGGATGGGAGGGGCGAAATATTGGCCTGGCTGCCTGAGAGGTTTACCAAAATCCCCAAATCAGACGTGGGGCAAAATAGAGGGTGGCGCAGGGGTAGGAACTAGGGTTTCTGAGTGCTATGCAGAGGCTCAACACTGCCGGTCGACCTGCTGCCAGCCAGCTCCACTTTCTCCTGTGCCACGAGCGCATGCCACTTTCTCCACAAATACTATATATCGAGAGTCCAAGATGATTACACCTTATTTATTAATGCCGATTTTTGGAATTATAGAATCACGGAACTATGGAAGAACTAAAATTGAGAGTACAAATCGAGTAGGACTTTGCATTTATTAATTCCGAATTTAGAAATTATAGTTTGCAGGGTATATAATATAAATAGACATGCAAATGCATGGGCTACTGGCTTGTGGTTTCCTAATCAGAAATGGTTGGCTATTCACACATCCTCAATTTGATAATGTTCTAATTGAATAGTAGCCTTAATCTATTTAGTTCTATTGTAGCAGTGTTGATCTTTATTCTTTAGACAATATCAACATTGTAGATTCTATGTTTTTAATAGTTAAATATTGATAATCTTCTCATGATATTGTCTTTTTTGATCTAATATGGGCGAAATCCTGTAGGTATCTGTTAGCAGAGTCTGGTGACACTCTATTTGCTACATTTATTGGTACAAAACAATACAAGTAAGGATTTCTTGGGATCTCAAAATATGAAATATTATCATATTTGGAATTTCATCAAGTTTTCTTATGCTCTCCTATAGAGATATTATTGCTGATGTGAATATACTCCAAGGAACCGTATTTCATGAAGATACTGCTCAGGACTTGGCTGATGTTGTTGACCGTGAGCAAAATGATGACCAAAAGGGTGAAGAAAAACTTGGGAAATCTTACCGAGAAAAATCAAAACAGTTGGGAAAATCAAAACCTGCTGCACACCGAGTATGCAACAAAAGCGACTATTGTTGAACATTTGCTTATTGTTATTACCTATTAATTTCTTAGAATTAATTTATCATTGCTAGAATGTGCCTAAGTCAGTATATCATGTAGGGTTTCTTAGCACGTGCCAAGGGGATTCCTGCACTGGAGCTATACAAACTTGCTCAGAAAAAGAACAGGAAACTTGTTCTTTGTGGACATTCACTTGGTGGAGCGGTATGTAGGCATGCATAACCTGTAGCATGGCATCTCACCCTTTTTATTTGCTAATACACCTCAAATTCTACTTCAGGTAGCGGCTTTGGCTACACTTGCAATATTAAGAGTACTTGCATCCTCGTCTTCATCCAAAGAGCCTAGAAGGCTTCAGGTGAAGTGTATCACATTTTCTCAACCACCAGTTGGGAATGCTGCACTGAAAGAGTAAGTTTGTTTACACATAGACAGAAAACCCTACTTGGCTGCTTGTAAGTTCATGAGTTTTAACTATTAATGTTATTATATGTTGCCTTGAGATATGTGCTTAAAGAGTTGATAAAATTGGAATTGCTTTTTATCCTTTCCTTTTTGCCTTTTACTAGCTATGTTCATCGAAGAGGATGGCAAGACTACTTCAAATCTTACTGTATTCCAGAGGACTTGGTGCCTCGTATTTTATCACCTGCATACTTTCACCACTACAATGCCCAAACACCGGAAGCATCTTTTGTAAATACGACCAATGTAAAATCTGATGAAAATAAGGAGACAAAATTGGCAAGGCCAAAAGAGAACAATGGAGAGCAACTTGTTCTAGGTGTTGGTCCTGTTGAAAAGTCACTCTGGAGGCTTTCAAAGCTTGTTCCCTTGGAAGGAGTGCGGAAAAGTTTAAGTGCACTTCAGAAACAAACAAATATTTTCGGAAAGGCACCATCACAGTTGGATAGTTATTTGCAATCACAGGTTGATGAATCAGAAGAGGGGCTGCAATCTCTTGAGATTCAAGAAGGTTCTGACGGAATTGCTCTTACCCCTTTATCTGATAAAGATGGAGGGCTGACTGAAGAAAATAATAGGACGGAAGTTGGGGGTTCTAAACGGTGGAATAGAGTACCTTCTTTGCCTTCATATGTTCCATTTGGTGAGGTTAGCAGTACAACTTTTTTTATTATTCCATTTGTTGGCTCCTATTTTTTAGTTCTGATCAGGTATATCATATCCTCTAACCCTTTAAGCCATAAAACCAAATCTCTTGGAGTATTGATATTTGCATAATGCACATGCCCATTCATGTGGAGTGTATCTGTACATGTGAACAAGTCATTCTTTGCATAAAAACTTTGACATGATTGGCTTGAAGTTGTCCATGAACCAGCAAATCATCACTAAACAGCTTAGAATTTGGTTAGAAGAATATTTCTTTTTTTGTATGATTCTTCCAATTTGTAACTTTGCTTCTATACTATACATATGACTTCTGTAGTAAAATAGCTATTCCATAATTATCGATGCTATGATTTTTTGTCATTGATATCATCACATCTTGAGGAGAACCAAGCAATAATAAGATTTAAAAAACATTAGCGATGTATTGCAACAATTTACTCTTTGAGAAAAATGGTAGGGCTTCACCCTCTGGCGATACTAAGTTTTTCATGCTTTCCAGTTGTACTTGTTAGGAGATTCATCAGTCAATACACTTTCAGATTCAGAGTACTCCAAGATGACATCGGTGAGCTTTGTACTTCAGTCCTCATCTTCTTATATTTTTTTATAAATAAAAGGAATAGATAGGAAACATGATTTGTTTTCTTGTGTTTTGACTGTATTACAATATTGGATATACTCATTTTCTTGCTGTGTTCTGGCAAAGGCATTTGCAGGTGAAGTCTGTTATAACGGAATTAAGAGAGCGATTACAATCACACTCAATGAAATCTTACAGGGCCCGCTTCCAAAAGTAAGATCAACTTTCACCTTCATTTACATATGGATTTGAATATATAATGCTCTGTTACCAACTCATTAGTCAACTCAAAACCACATGGTTCATGCATCAAAGCCTAAATATGATGAACAAAAATAAAGGAAGCATGAATTTTTTGTATGTACTAAATGCGTGCAAACATTTGTTCACAATAAAGAGTTATGGTAAGTATCCATAACTTTGCACAGTGTAGAAAAATAACTATTAAGTATATGCCTAAACAATTATGCAACCCTTACCTCCTAGTATGCCTATCCATGACTTCCTACTTATACTCATTATTCACTACTGTTTGTTTAACAGTGAAGAAGCTCTGCGAATAATGAACTTGGGCTTCATAGCATGAGAAGTGATCTTCTGTATGAAACTGTACATGTGTTAAATGATATAGGCACACTAAACCTACATTAAGCCTGGGATATGCAA
Source organism: Zizania latifolia (assembly GCA_000418225.1). NCBI lineage: Eukaryota > Viridiplantae > Streptophyta > Magnoliopsida > Poales > Poaceae > Zizania > Zizania latifolia. The sequence goes on from KE371967.1 coordinate 574,110, forward strand.
TGCAACTTCTATGCATTTGATTAATTCAGCTATTTTAAATTTCATGTGACATGTGCATCTTTGTGTTTCCTAGAAAATAGCTAATCACCACTGGATGTTATTGTCCTCTTTGTGCAGAATATATGACATGTGCATGTGTGCAAATGCCCCGCTTTTTACGGGAATTGAAAAATTACCACAATTTTCACATCTACAAGAACTACTTGGACTAACAGCCGCTGATTCTGTTGAACTTGGGCATATCGTGGAACCTCCTGCTATTCGAACTGCCACATCTATTCTTCCTCTTGGGTGGAATGGCTGCCCTGGTGGTAAAAGTGCTGAGCCCCTGAAAGTTGATATAATTGGACATGGTCTACATATGTGCACTCTTTTCCAGGCTCAGATAAATGGAAACTGGTACGCTTTAGTTTGTGCAAAAAAATCAGTAAGTTATGTACTATAGCAGTAAGGCTCACCAAAACTGACTGAATTAAATGCATTGTAGATTTGTAGGCTTGTACTTGGGTTCGTACTATAAGCTTTTCTTCACACTTTTTTTTTTGAAATATTTAAGCTTACACCCTAGAGGCATCAATCTTCTCTCAGCAAGAATATTATGGTCATAATTCTTAGTTGTCAATTTTAGGAAACTAGCTGAGAATAGGCCACAATGTGTGAATTGGCAAAATTTATGTGATGTATGTGAAAAAGAAGGAAGACGAGAATTCAAATTAACATTTGTGTCACATTTTTGTTGTCTCGTAGGTTTGTTCTGATAAACAGGAACATTTGTGAACTTTATGTCATGACAAGCCACATTTTACGCTTAATAAACCAGCTTGAGGACATGAACAAACCAGTTATTTCTACCACTCAACACAAAGTAAAAGGTGTATGTATGTTATGTGGGGAATCACCTGAGACAAAAACTCAAGGAGCAACAGCCGCAACAGAATAGGCAGCTAGAGAGACGAGAGATTTCACTTAGGCTATATTAAATGAGTTCATGATTTATAGAGATTTAGTTTGTTTCTCTAGGCACCTCGTAAAAGATCACTAATAAACTCAATCCCAAAATGTGAACGAAATTATCAGTTTCATGATTCATCCTCTTCATGAGCCTGAGATGATATGGGTCAACAATTATAATTTCTTAGTTATAGAAAGCCCTTCCCAAGGAAGTGAGCCACTCAATCTGAGCTAGCGGATTCTCATCCCATTCGCCACACCTACAACCTATGAAATATTGCAGTTTCTACCAATAACACTAGCATGCTGCCTTTGTGTTGTGGTGATTCTCAAATAACATAGTAAATATACCACAAGTTCTAAACTTTGAAAATGCAGAAATAATTATCCTCAAATTTACATAAGGGCAACCCACACCTGAAGAGGATGCATTCCTTTAAGATCCTCTTATTAGTACAGGGTTCAGCCGTTCAGGGATGTAGAGCACACCATACATCAATTTCTTTTGAGTAGTAGAGATTTAGTATCCAAAAGTAACCTCAAAGCCAGAAGATAGTAATATACGCCAATAATATCACAAGATATATCACTTCATTTCACTGCTGAATGAAATATTATCAAATATCAAATACAAGTATCCCATTTTGTAATTCAAAGTATGTATGTACAGGTATTCAACAGTCATTGAAACTCTACCCTTGGCTTCATATTCATTAGAAAAGGAAGTGCAACCTACTTTGCAAAAAATGCGGATTCTAATTGGCCACCCGCTAAAGCAGCCTCCAAATTACACCAGTGAGGATTTTATGGTTCCTGTGGCCACGGGTACTAGTTCAAATCCAGATTATGGATTTGACTCCTTGTTTGAAGATAAAGGTTGTTGCAAGGGGTTGAATGAATTTCTTATATATGGTACAAGTGATTTTGTAACCATATGTAAAGAGGTCTATGTGAGGACCAGGAGGGTGCGATTGCTTGGACTAGAGGTACCTCTATATCTTGAAGGTAATTATTATTTTTATTATTTTCCATGGAATACTAAATTGGGGATGTATTTAT
>KE371967.1:577729-601386 GCA_000418225.1 Zizania latifolia
TCTCTCCTTTTTTAGGGCAAGTGAGGAAAGGGAAGCATAAATCCATGTAGGGCTATGAGCCTAACATTAATTTTCATGTTTGATATTGAGGTTTATGCTACACAACAAGTGTCTAGTAAGTCTCCAATTCTCCCAGTAGCAAATAGGCTGCTCCATGAAAATTCATTAGCTCATTGGCCTGTTTTGCCTCATGAGACATTCTTCCCCTAGTCAGGAGGTTAAAATCCAAAAGGCAACTTTCTATAACCTGTTTTTGACAGTATCCATATTAGGCCATTGCCAGATAGCTATTCTTTGAAAAACAAGAAAAGAAAGGCCATTTCAAAGTTTGTCGCATAGATATAACTCAGAACACTGCATGCTTGGACAGGAGCTTGCTCGTGAGAGATTGTCGCTAGAGCTGGAGAGAGAGAAAGCAGCATCTCTCCAAGCGAAGCAGAAGCCCCAGAAGAGAGATGGCTCTGTTACAGCTGCTGCCGTAGGCGCATCACTTGGCGCCGGACTGGGGATTGTAATGGCTGTAATAATGGGAGCTGCGTCAGCGCTCCGGAAGCCGTGAGCAGTTCAATGCATTGTTTTCACTTGCTTGTATTAGCATATAGCTAGCCAAATTTACTTGTAATTGACGAATGCCTGGAAGAAGGCATTAGTGTAGTAGGAGGCCACAGAAAAGAAAAGAAAAAGTAGAGCAACATAGTTAGGCCATAGCATTGCGCCGCATTTGGCAGTGTATAGAACAGGTTAGCGATGCACTTTGCTTCAGATGGCGCCGGAAAGTATAGCGTTTGACCTATCGTCCAGGATCGTTACTCGTTAGTGTTACTGACTGGGATTAGATGCATGTGGGAAAGAGAGAGAGAGAGCAGGGAGGCAGGCGCCGCTGGTGTTGCCGGCGCTGGCCCTGGGATTGCTAGGGTTCAAGGTAAGTCTCGTCCTAACCGGAAAGACCTTTATTTCTTGATGATCTAATTACATCTATAACCTATACCTTTTATAATCTAAGGTGAAGGGCTCTTATTTGACTAGGACTCTTAGTCAACTCTAGATGATATTAGGACTCTTAACCAACTCTCAAAAGACTTAACATCTAAGGGCTCCAAAGATTCCAACCGTCCTGGCCTAGGACCTTCTCCTTAGTCGCTGCGGGCCTAGGCTTGGCCCTGGGCTTGCTTCTTACGCTTTGTATAGTGGCGTCCCACAAAGGCGTCTATAACATTTCCCCCCTCCCTAACAAATAGCTCATCCGTGAGCTGTACTGTTGGAAAATGTCGCTTGAACTCTTCTAACTGCTCCCAAGTCGCTTCTAATGTTGCACGACCTATCCACCGAACCAACAGCTCCCATACTCCTCTATTCAACCGAGCTTTGACCACCTCTGCTGGCGAAGGCAGCACCTTGCCATTGAATATCTCTGGCAAGGGAACCACTGTATCAGACGCCACACCTTCAAACTTCTTCAGAAGAGTCACGTGGAACACATCATGGATTCTTGCTTTATCTGGGAGCCACAATTTATAAGAAACATCCCCGATCCTTTGGAGTACCTGATATGGACCATAATATTTTGGTCCGAGTTTGGAGGGGGCTGCGACCGTGACCCCTACTGCCGACCGTTGATGCAGCTTCAGCCAGACCCACTCCCTGACTTCGTATTGCACATCTCTGCGGTACTTATCATGATTGTGCTGCATTTTAATCTGAGCCTGTAGCAGCCGCTGCTTGATCTCTGCCAAGAATTCATCACGGGCAATAAGCTGTTTATCAACGGCTGCAACTCGGGACATCCCTAGTTGATAGGACAGCAGAGTCGGGGGATCACGCCCATACACCACCCTGAAAGGAGAACACTTTATCGCTGTTTGATACGAATAATTGTAGCAAAATTCAGCCCATGGGAGCCATTGTAACCATGATTTTGGTCTATCACTAGCCAAGCAGCGGAGATACATTACTATTACCCGGTTGACCACCTCTGACTGACCATCTGTCTGAGGGTGGAAAGCCGAACTTAACAGCAATTTAACTCCTGCTAGGCGAAATAGTTCAGACCAAAAAGCACTCGTAAACACCGTATCTCTATCACTGGCGATGGAACAAGGGATCCCATGTAGCCGCACTATGCTCTCAAAGAAAACTTTCGCTACTGAAGCTGCTGTATAGGGATAGCTGAGCGGAATAAAGTGCGCAAACTTTGAAAACCTGTCCACCACTGTGAGGACCACCGTCTTACCGTCGACTTTAGGGAAACCCTCCACAAAATCCATGAAAATATTACTCCAAACTTCTGAAGGTACTGGCAAAGGCTGCAACAACCCCGCCGGATGTAGATGTTCTGTCTTATTCCGTTGACAGGTGCTGCAACCGCGTACAAACTCACGGATACGCTGGCACGCGTGGGGGCTATAGACTCGCCAGCGGTGTAAAGTCTTTTCACTTCCTTCATGGCCACAATCATGTGCATCTGCGAGAATTAGGGGCCATACTGAAGAAGCATCGGGTACAAACACCTTACCGTCAAAAAGCAATAACCCATCTTTTAATGTCCAGCCTTTGCGTGCCGTACCCGCCACTATTTCCGCACGTAACTCAGCCACCTGGGGGTCACTGTCTGCTTCTGCTCGCAATGTATCGAAGAGTTCAAATTGGGGAGCTGATATGCTATGTACTGTTGCGGCCTCTTCGTCACGTCGGGATAGTGCGTCTGCAACGCCATTCAACTTGCCCGGCCTGTATTCAACTGTAAAGTCATAACCAAATAGTTTACTTACCCAAGTGTGCTGAGGAATCGTGGACAACCTCTGATCCAACAGAAACTTAAGACTATAGTGATCAGTTCAGACCAGAAACTCTCGCCCCCATACATATGGCCTCCAATGGCACACCGCTTTCACTAAGCCGATGAGCTCCCATTCATATGCTGGCAGCTTCTGATGATGTGGTGCCACCGCACGGCTGAAGTATGCGATGGCTCCATCTCCTTGGTGAAGCACGGCGCCAAAACCTGAGCCGGATGCGTCGCAGTCGACGATGAATGGTTTAGAGAAGTCCGGTATCTGCAACAGCGGCGCTGTCATCAGGGCTTGTTTTAGATGAAGGAATACATCGTCTGCTTCTTCGGACCAGCGGAAAGCCTCTCTTTTGAGTAGTGCTGTGAGAGGATGTGCTACTTTGCCGTATCCCGCAAAGAATTTACGGTAATAGCCGGTGAGGCCGAGGAATCCCCGCAATGCCCGAAGGGTTCGTGGCCGTGGCCACGCCTCAACCGCCACAACCTTCTCTGGATCCATTGCGACACCCTTGGCTGATATGATGTGTCCTAAATACGCAACCGATGACGTACTGAAGGAACACTTGGACAATTTGAGTGCCAGCTTGTGTGTCCTGATGACGTCGAACACCTGCTTGACATGCTGCAAGTGTGCTGCCTAAGAAGTACTAAATACCAAAATATCATCAAAGAAGACGAGAACAAATTTACGAACATATGGTTTCAGTATCTCGTTCATCAATGATTGGAAAGTTGCAGGGGCGTTTGTGAGTCCGAATGGCATTACCAGGAATTCGAAGTGGCCTTGATGTGTATGGAACGCGGTCTTTTCAATGTCATCCGGATGCATACGTACCTGGTGATAACCACTCCGGAGGTCGAGTTTGGTGAAGAATCGGACACCTCGTAACTCATCAACCACCGGAATATGGAATTTATCTTTTACTGTCTTACTGTTGAGCTCACGGTAGTCGACACAAAAGCGCCACGTCTTGTCTACCTTCTTCACTAGTAGGACCGGTGAAGAATATGCTGATGTGCATTCACGGATGATGCCCTGCTGCAACATGTCTTCTCGATTTCATCTTTTAAGAGCTGCGGGTAGCGATATGGATGAACCGCTACCGAAGGTGTACCAGGCAACAACCGGATGCGGTGGTCCTGTCGGCGGGATGGGGGCAGACCTCGCGGTTCCTCGAAGATGTCGGTGTAGGAGTCGAGGAGGTTTATCAGTAGTTCGTGGGACTCTGAGAGTGCCGCGCATTGGGGAGCCGGTGCGTCTACCCTAGTCTAGCGAACTGTGCGGCCGTGTCGCCAGAATTCCATGGATAGTGCACTGAAGTTCCATAGTATCGGCCCCAAGGAGCGGAGCCACTGGACACCAAGCACGATGTCGAATTCGGCGATGGCAAGGCTGTAACAGGTGATGTCGAATGTCTCATCGTCGATGGAGATACGAAGCTTGGGGTAGACGCCGCTGCTGTCGACGCGGTCCCCGTTAGCTACTTTGATGGAGAGCCCTGGGCGAGGATCGACTTGAAGACCGAGGTGGGAAGTCGTCGCCTCCTGGATGAAGGAATGTGTCGAGCCTGAGTCGACCAGGGCCAGTAATGTCACTCCACCGATCGTCACATGGAGCTTCATAGTGTTGCTGACGTTGATGCCGGTGAGAGCGTGGAGCGAGATGCCCAAGTCTCCCACGAGATCATTATCGTCCTCGTCGTCATCCATCTCTAGCAAGAACACCCCCTTGGCAGCGCACTTATGATCAGGAGAATACTTTTCTGGGCAATGATAGCACCCTCCGTTGGCCCGCTTAGCAGCGAGTTCCTCGGCCGTGAGTCGTTTGAAGCGTGGCTTGTTCTGGTTCGACCCCTTCATGGCCTGTCCTGCTACGCCACCCTTGGCTAGTGGAACCGAGGGGCGGCCGGCACCTTTCCCCTTGGTCCCGTGTGCCTCTTTGCGCTCATATGCTCTAGCGAGACTCATGGTTGTCTGTAGGTGAGTCGGGCATGGAGCTCGACTTCGGTACGAAGTGGTTTGCCAAGGCCTGCTGTAAACAAATTCACCTGTTGCAAAGAGTTTAACCCATCACAATGGTAGAGTAATAAAGAAAATTGCCGCTGATATTCTTCCACTGTTCCTGTCCTATAGAGGTCTTTTAACTCGGCCAGCCCGTTGTGGCGCAAGGGAGGGCCGAAGTGCATGTGGACGAAATCGACGAATCTTGCCCACGAAGGCACTCCATCGTCCCTCTCCAGGCTGTAATACCACTCTGCCGCCACACCCTCTAGGTGTAGCGAAGCGATCCAAACCTTCTCTTCTGCCATAGTTCGCATACCGCGGAAGTATGTTTCACACTTGTTGACCCATGTCAGGGGGTCTGATTCTCCATCAAAAGTTGAAAAAATCAGTTTCGGTCGACGGAATCCCCCATCATCCGGGCGTCCCCAGCCAATGAACCCTCTGCCGCCATCGTCCTGGTAGCCCCGGAGGTCGGGACGGCCGCCGCCACCACCTCCTCTAGCGCCGCCGTGATGATCAGAGCGGCCGTAGAAATCAATAGTATCAGCTGGTCGTCCTCCTGTGCCACGCGTGCTGTTGTGTCCACCATTGCCATCGTCGGCCCCATCCAGGGTTGCGAGGACCTCACTTCTGCCATCATTATCGATGGTTCCCCCTTTGTTAGCGGCAGCAACTTCTTCCGATGTTTTCTCGGCCCGCGCCAAACGCCGATCGTGGGCGTCGAGGCGGCCATTCATGGTTGTCATCTGCCCCAACAGCCGGTCCACTGATGCCATCAAAAAATCCAATTTCTCATCTGCCGTCATGGTCGAGGGATCTTTAATGGAGCTGGACATTGCTGTCGATGCTTCGATCGGCTCTGATACCAAATTGTTACTGACTGGGATTAGATGTGTGTGGGAAAGAGAGAGAGAGAGAGCAGAGAGCAGGGAGGCAGGCGCCGCTGGTGTTGCCGGCGCCGGCCCTGGGATTGCTAGGGTTCAAGGTAAGTCTCGCTCTAACCGGAAAGAACTTTATTCCTTGATGATCTAATTACATCCATAATCTACACCTTTTATAATCCAAGGTGAAGGGACCTTAAGAGCTTTTATTTGACTAGGACTCTTAATCAACTCTAGATGGCATTAGGACTCTTAACCAACTCTCAAAAGACTTAACATCTAAGGGCTCCAAAGATTCTAACCGTCCTAGCCTAGCCCGGACCTTCTCCTCAGCCGCCGCGGGCCCGAGCCTAGCCCTAGGCCTGTTTCTTACGCTTTGTATAGTGGCGCCCCACAAAGGCGACTATAACAGTTAGTCCGAGAAGCCAGGTTCATGTTATCTTGTAATTATATTGTGCTGTCAGGTCTCTGGTTCGGTCATTCTGCTGTCATGTTGCGGGCAGTCTTCCGGATGGCTGTAGGTGCCTTTGGTAATTCGTATTTTTTACCATGTCATTTTTCCAGTGTCATTGTTTTCCATGATTTTGCTGGGCGTAAATGGGATGAATGAAGCTTAAATTGGCCAACAAAAGCACACCTCTGACCTCTTATAATTTGAACCGGCTTGCTTTTTTTTCCTTGTTGAGATTGTACAGTTTTCAGGTGGATTGAATCTTCAAGAGTGGATTGAAAATATTTCCAGTCACCTTTTTATGCCCGCTGGATGAAAATTCAACCACCTTTATCACTCCTGTCATTCCCTAATTAAACAATGGCCCTTCTTAAATGAAAGGATGAACGAACTATACATAAAGTAAATTTACAATTAATAAACATTTACAAAGTTTAAACAAACAAATAGTTAAACATAGATAAAAATAAAGACATTTCATTATTAAAATTGCTGCAAAATAAACTAAAATTGCATGGCAATTTTAGGCTTACCCATGTGCAATTTATGAGACTGTATGTAACATACCCAACATGTTGGCTATATAAAAATTCCAAATTATATGAATGGGGTGAATGCTTGCTGTGTGGAAATATTTATTTTCAACGTTTTTGTGATTTTCAGCTTGGCATATAACATTTTCTTATGCATTAATATCGATGGAAAAATTCTTGTAAACAATATGTACCTCGATTAATTCTACAAAAATTCCAAAAAATACTATACATCATTAAGATCCTTTTATTTTTTTTAAAACGTTTACTTAAGATACTAGCCAAAATAAATCGAACAGTGTAGGCAAAATTCAGAAATCTCACATGACACTTAGCCTAATTTTCTTTTTCACCACAACCAAATCATAGCTTATCTGACCATGATATTTGGCCAGCATGTTCCCCATGACTTACTTTACTTCCATAAATTTTTTTCATAATTTTTAACCTAAGGGAAACGCATCAAACGACACAGCCAAGACAGCTAATTGTTATTAGACCATAACACAACCTCTTTTGCTTAGCTGCCAAAATTTAACCACAGTTATAAATTCCACCAAAATTATACCATAATCTGGAATACAACTTGCACGACCTCTGGAGACGTTTCAAGATTTTTGGACCTCTTTTACACCCAAATCATACCATAAGCTCGAATGCCGGAGTTCCTTTCCCTTCACTGCTAGTGGATCCCAGTGGACTTGGGGCCCACCTGTCCGTCACAGTACCTCCTCTCTGCGCAGGGGCATGGCAGAGCATATACCAATCACTAAATTTTTTACATATGTCCTTGCTACTAGTATATAATATACAACACATACAACGTTATATATCGTTACCGAAATATATAGTATGAACGTATAGAAATTTAATGTGTAAATATATATTGGCAAAAATCACTTTTTTATAAAATATGTGACCATAAATTCTCAGGTTCTTCGTCTAGCAATTGATGAATTGAAACGGCGACAAGACGAAGTGTTTTGAATTGAAGCGGCCCAGATCTACCGAAACCCACCTGAGTAGCCTGTCCGGATACTCCACGCAAAACCCTAGCCCCCGCCGCCTCTCCGTCTCCGGTCCGCTCGACGGAGCTCACCTCTTCCTCCTCCTCCTTCTCAAGCCGCGACCTCTCGAGATCGCATCTACTCGCTTCGATTTCCGATGGCGACGGTGCAGAGGGCGACGGGCCTGCTCCGGCGGTCCCTCGGGATCGCTCCTCCAACGGTGCAGAGGGCCCTGAGCACCAGCCCCGTCGCCGCCGCGGCGCCCGCGGAAGGAGGGGAGGCGGCGGCGGCGGCTGCAGCGGAGGCGGCCAAGGAGTCGAAGAGGAGGAAGAAGAAGAACCTATTCGACGTGGTGCAGTTCCTGCCGTCGTGGGGCGTCGGCTACAAGGTCGCCAAGACCACCTGGCGCGACGTCTCCTACCAGATCACCAAGATCAACCTCTACAAGGTTACCCCTTCCTTCCACTGATTTGGATTGAAAACATTTCGAACCATTTCTGCTGCCTCACTGTGATTTCGTGATCTTGTAATGCAGGATGGTCGTCATGGGAAGGCGTGGGGGATTCGCTACAAGGCCGGTTAGTCTTCGCTCTCCTGTTATCTTCCTAATTTGGCAATACTCTACTTAAAATGTGTTATTATGGCCACAGTTGATATTTGTTAGTGGACTTGTGGGTGGTGAATGCGATTTGCTTATGTGTCTGTAGTTTGATATAACATACTAACATGAATGGGCAGCAGAGGACTTGACTATTCATGCTTGATATCAATCTTTGCACAAAGATTTGCACATGCTAGTCTCTAAGTTTTGTTTGTTGTTTGTCATCCTCAACAATTTTGAGTATGCCTGATGATGGATAGTAACTTTGACGTCATAATTTCTATGTGTCTTGGTTAATAATTTTACCAACGAGCTAGGCACTAGGTAGGGAGCAGACCAGCATTTAGCACCCAATCAGCGATTGGGCATACCTAGCCTAGGTGGGGTTAGGCTCCCTGTTAGAACACTGGGAACAAAAACCTAGACTTATTAGGTTTGAGGTTTTATGTATCAAAATACTTCTTTCATATATATATATATTGGGGGTGTACTTGATTGGATCTGAAGACTCTACAAATTGATAAAAGAATCAGATCCTCCATTTTCCATCCGAGCTTTTCCATGAGACTTGTTTTCATCCTCTTATTCTAACAAATGCTCTTCTCCAAATGGCCAAATGGTTATTGTATATAATTAAGTGTCTGATGGAGACCATTTCTAAAGAATGTATCATCAGACTAGAATCACACCCGTGCGTTGCAATGGATCCCTAATGAGTATGCTTTGATCCTGTTATAAAATGAAATAAATAATTATTATGCCAAAATCTAAATGTTACATTCACAACTAAATGAGTTCAATCGCCCACCTACCTATACTTGTGCAAATCTGTTTTTTTTTTAATTTAAAGAAACACATAGATGCCCATAAAATTGCAGCCTCAAAAGATCTAGAGTTGGTGGGGTGAAGAACTTACCATCAGCCCCAACTCCCTCTTTTATAATTGTAAAGATAATATCAAAACGATTTGAGTTTGACCTGATGTCCTGATAGGACTTCACACAAAAGTTTCTAAAGGGGGGTGAACTTCATGTCAACTTAAAAATTAAATAGCTAGGTGCAGTCAATTGCAAAACCATAAGAAATGCTGCTAGCAGCTAGAGGATATGATGCACTTTCTGAGGCCAAACTAAGGTCTTAACTGAAAAGAATGAGAAAAAGGAAAACAGGGCAATGATAAGTAGAAATTGTGTCAATAAAGGTACATGACAGTTGATCAAGTTTTATTGGCTGTACAAATAAGAGTTGGTGTCTGCTTCTACGTAGATGACAAATTTATGCTGTTGGGTAGGTGGGCCAGGTGACCCATAATTTTCTGATTCTTTCATCTTCAGTATTATTTCTATGTATGACTTTTAGATCGCTTGAGGATTTGTTGATTGTGTACAAGTATACAAATATCACAGAACCCTTGAATCTCCATATATTTTATTGCTGCTAAATTTGAATTCCATATACAATCTGTGTAATTTGAGTATGGACGATTAATGTGTTAATCCTTTTATGAATGCATTATGCACCCATAGCGTTTGAATCCATGGATAATGCAATTCTTACATATTAGATGTTTCTGTTTTAACTCCCAATCAACTCTTCACAGACAGCTTTTATGTGTTAGTTTCTCTATCCATAATATGAAAAATTGCAGTAGGCAGCCTTTGGTACATTAGATAAACAGATGATTTCTCACCAAATAACACTGTTCTTAGCTTGTGTGCTTATATTCTGCTTTAGTTGCCTCAGAGACCATGATAGAAATCAGATGACTTTTGATTGCTTTTTTTTATCATGTTTCTCTTTTCTCTTTTTTTCTGTTTGTCACAAGTCACAACCCGGTTACTGTTGTCTGGCCTCAGACAGCCTGTTTTGATATGAAGCAATATATTTGAAATCTGCCACAGCCAACACTTTCAAGAGGCATACTGTGGATCCCAAACTAAGTTACGAATATAGATGGTCGACTTACCATAAAAGTTGCTTTCCCCAGATTTCTCTTCTTGGTTCTCTAATATGATTCTCATCCAGGTGAACAAGCTTCAGAAGCGCCAACAAAAATCAGTGGGGTAAACAAACGTGGGTGGAAGTATATAAAAGAATCACAGAAGAAAGTACAAGATGCCTCCAAAGTAGAAACGCCAGTTGCTGCTTAGCCGAAACTGGGAATATTCTGGACTTGTCTCCCTGATGTAAGTGTTCGGATGGCTATTGCTAGATGAACAGAGAGCCACTATGGAATGGATTGAAGGGTTCCTTTTTGTTGATCAATGATATTAAAGTCGCCGAAGTGTTTGATATCCATTTTTTTCATCATTCCCATAATGCACGAGATACAGATACACTTGGTTCTGTGGAAACTAGTGACAATGTCCTCTACTTTGTAGTCTAATTCCTCTTTGTTTCCGTCAGATGCTCTCACATTCAGAGGGAATGTCCATTGGTAACACCTGAACTTCACATTGGTTGAACTTTTGGCGAGGGTTAAAACTACTGAGATCGTTGATTTGACACCTGCACTCTTTGGTGCTTTTCTCTTATGCCTGAGATAATCTGTGCATGCCATCTCAGTCGAAATTGGAAAATGTCAATGTTCCGGCTCGGCTAGTCAACGCTTGTCGTGAAGGTTTTGTTGCAACATTTTTTTCTTGCATTGTATTTCTGTGCAACGTTTCGGTTAATTACAACAGTAATAAGTTAACTGTTGCAACAGTAGTTCGATGTATATGATTTTTTGTGATAATTTCACAAACAACGCAACCTCAATGGGAAAAATATATGAAAGTACACGTTGGGTTTGTCGTCCAGAGAACTAAATATTTTATGGGTGAATTGATAGAACTTTGTTAGAAAACCCAGATCAAGACTCGAAGATATCGACAGAGTTAGAAAATATCATTGTGAATGGTGAAAGCGCCATGCCATCCTATTGTTTTCATCAGAATAGGAAACTGATTCTGAAGCTTGGAGCTATATAAAAAGTGACAATATTTTCAATACATATGTCTTTACACTGCTTTTTTATTTAATTATTTATACAAATAGAGAAGTATAATTATATGAAATTATTTTTCATGACAAATCTACTAATACCATTTTCATATATAAAATCATACTATTTTTTAATTTATAAATAATATAAAATTGTAAGGTTTAATTGCATGTATTTTAAGGTCACCCTTTTAAGAATAAAAGGTAGTAGATCTGTTTTGTGTCGAGATTGTCTTGTTGATGCTTCGGTGTTACCCCTTGTATTTACAAGGGTGCCTGGACTTTACCATATCATATTAAAAAAATTTAAATGCTCTTGGAAACTGATCCCATAACCAATATATATGGCGTGTTTGGTTGAGCTGTAGATTCTGAAAAAGTTATCGTGAGCTATGAGCTATAAGAAAATTAAGAAGCTGTTTGGTTGTAATAGCTGTGGATTTCTGTTTTGGTAGCTCCTGGTGTTTGGTTACATTATTAATACGTAATTTTGGATGCAAATCATTGTAATAATGAAATTTTGTAATGTATATACTAAAATTATAATATTTTTGAATTACAATAAAATGATACATTTTACTAAAATTTTGTATTTTTAAATTTTACACGAATTGGTATGTTGTAATGGTATGGTGGGTAATTTTTGTTCAAAGTTGAATTGAGATGCTATGAAAGTAGTGGTTCCCCAGCTTTTAGTTTGTACTATGAAAAAGTTGCTGTTTTTGAAAAAGTTATTGTCCTTGGACTTGTTTGGTTTAGCTTCTAGCTTTCTGATCAAGAAGCCGGTTAGAAAAGATGAATCAAACACATTCATAACGTACATCGTAACATTAACAGATTTAGAGACGACTGAGAAACAAAATCTGATTCGATATCCTCTTTCCATGTCTATCCCTTAATCTCTTTTCATGTCTCTCCTACTAGGTTTGGCTATCTCTATGACTCTATCAACTAGAGTCACGAACCAAACATACCTTAGTATATATATACCTTTACCTTACCAATATCTCTGCTCATATCACGAACAATAGCATGTTTGCTACCAAAATTTTGGCATCTTTCACTGTTCCACATATTAATCTCTTATGAGCTCCAAACCAAACCGACGCACAATATGAATTCAACTATACCAACTAGTGGGAGTCCTTGTACACCGTGCATGACGAGCTAGTTGTTTTCACTCTCCACAAATGCAAATGCGACCGATAAGACTTGGTTGTTCGTCCCATCAACTCCAATTACAGTTAGAATCTCGCATCTGTATTTTCTAGTTAGAAATATCCCATCTATACAAAGGATATGTCATGTTAGGGACCTATTATGGGCTAGTGTGTAGGCCTTGTTCGGTGATTAGATGGAGGGGTGTGCGTTGTGTGATGTATATAAGAACCACAGAAGCTGGTGAGGAAGGAGAACAATTTTCTAGCTGTGAATGAACTGACCGGCGGCTCGGCTTGGGGGCTTCCAAGCATGAGATTGTTCTTCGGCGATCTAGGTTGCTAACAAGTGGTATCAGAACCTCGTTGATGGAGATAGAGATCAAGATCGAGATCAAAGCTAGAATCAACGCGAATCTTGATTTACTGTTAAATCAAGATCGAGAAGCTAGAATCAACGTAAAACTTGATTTACTGTTAAAAATGATGGATGAGAAGATCAAGAGATGGACGAGGAGGCACAGCAGTGGAAGAACAGTCCTCTGAAATTTGCAGAGAATCAAGGGGAGGAGAAGATGGAAGAATCACCGAAGACTGTGGTTCAAGTGCAACTCGAGGTGAAGAAATTGGAGGAAGGAAGGAAATCTGCAGTTGAGAAGGGATTATAAGAGCTTGCAGCCGAGCAGCGTGAAGAGGATGAAGAAGCGAAGCAGGGGCTCCACCTGGTAGAAGGAGATGCGGGGTCTCATGGCGTGCCTCACCAAGTTCGGCCCATCGCAGCTGTTCAAGGGGAGCCGGATCTCCGGCTCTGCATCTCGGACGAATTCTAGGCGGGCTTCGCGCGCGTCGGCAGCCACTTTTGGGGGTTCGAGACCCACGACGTCATCTACACCGCGCCCAGAAGGATGCAGTTGCCGATGCCCTTCGCCATGATGACTATGTCGGGGGGCTACCGCAACCGCAGGCCGCCATATCCTAGCACCCGTGGCATGCACGAGCCACCGTCGCCCGTGCCCGTCGATGCGCCACGCTGGGCCCCCGTGAGCGGCCAGATCTAGAGCCCATCTGCGTCGGCGGGGCTCACCCCGGATTCACACCACTCGAGCACGGATTCGCCGACGCCGTCATCGTCGTCGCATTCCTCATCCTCGCGGGCGACTTCGCCCCGAAGCAGGCCACCGTCGCCGCACGCACGCGCCCCGCTGGCGTCGTCGCCGCGGTCCGCGCCACCGCCCGGCGAACCGGCGCCCTCCGCGAGCCCCTCAACCGGCGTAGATTCCTCCTCGGTGTCTCCGCCCGCTGCGCCAGTGAGCCCTGACACGTCCTCGGCCATTGCATCATCGCCATCGCCTTTACTTCCCCGCCGCCCGGGTACTCAGCCGCCGCACAGCCGCAGCAGCCCGCCATGAGGGCCTACAAGTACGTGTCGGAGCTATGGAGAAGGAAGCAGTCGGATGGGATGAGGCTCATGCAGCGCTTGCGGTCCTGGAAGTACGGGCATCAGCCGGCCATCGTGAGGGTCACCCGCCCCATCCGCTCCGACAAGGCTCGCCGTCCCGGTTTCAAGGACAAGCAGAGGTATGTGGTTTACTGTGTCCGTGTTAGCCATGGTGGCAGGAAGAGGCCAGTGTCCAAGGGTATTGTCTATGGCAAGCCTAAGCATCAGGGTATTACCCAGCTCAAGTTACAGAGGAAGAAGAGAGTTGCCGAGGAGAAAGCTGGACGCAAGTTCTGTGACTTCCTGAGGAAGCTAAAGAAGGTGAAGAAGAGCAATGGGCAGATGCTTGCCATCAATGAGATTTTTGAGCGTATCCCAACCACAATCAGAAACTACGGCACCTGACTGTGTTACCAGAGCAGAACAGGTTACCACAACATGTACAAGGAATACAGCGACACTACTCTGAATGTTGTTGTGGAGCAGATGTACACTGAGATGGCTTCTCGTCACAAAGTCAGGTTCCCCTGCATTCAGATCATCACGAAGTGCAATGTGGAGTTTGAATCAGTTCAAAATACAAAACATTCAAGCATACTGCTTGTGCCATTCAAGTCTCAAGATGGCAAGGATTTGCGCCAGTGGGTTTTCCGGGTTGACATCTACCCTTGTTTAGAAAGATATGCTCAGGATGCTTCTACCAAAATCCCCGACATTCTGGAAGGCAAACCAGTCTTGATAATTGAAAACTACACCGAAGGCAACTGGGTGGCATCCCTCATGTCTAGCAGGCTAGGAGTGTCTCAGGAAACAATTGCACACGTTCTCGAAAAGACAGGGTATGAGAATTCAGATGTCAAGTGGAGAAGGATGGACCAGAAGAACCATTTCTCTTGCCAATTCATTGCCGATATGATTGCCATGAACACCAGTGACTTTATCATCACTAGCATATACCAAGAAATTGCTGGGAGCAAAGAGAAGCCCGGCCAATATGAACATCACTATACATTCACAATGCTGGAACTTTGCCGCTTCGCCACAGGAACTAATGTGTTCGACCCAAGATTCAACATTGCTGCGCCTGGTGCAGATCAGTCAGTTGCATATGGAGGCTATGTCGTTGTTGCTGCTGTGTTGATTGCACGTTTAATCTCTCACGCTGGCAGTCTTTCGAATCTTGTCAAGTGTCCTGCCTCCACTCTCCAGATACTTGCTGTCACAGCCGTTGCTGGATGCGCTACAGGACGAGCTGGTTACAGGCAAGCTAAAGATGTCCATGTTAAGACCTGGCTTGAGGACAAGCCAGATTTCAAGGAAGGGAAATGTTAGGGACCTATTGTGGGCTAGTGTGTGGGCCTTGTTCGGTGATTAGATGGAGGGGTGTGCGTTGTGTGGTGTATATAAGAACCACAGAAGCTGGTGAGGAAGGGGAACAATTTTCTGGCTGTGAATGAACTGAAGCTGGTGAGGAAGGGGAACAATTTTCTGGCTGTGAATGAACTGACCGGCGGCTCGGCTTGGGGGCTTCCAAGCATGAGATTTTATTTCTGTTCTTGCTGTGTTTCCTTGATTCTGTGATTGATTGTTCTTCAGCGATCTGGGTTGCTAACAGGTCAACAATGTACGAATGCTGCAATGCAAGCACCTAGAGAGAAGAACGCTCGCTGCAACACGCTCACATTCCTCTCGTTCGGATCTGTTGATGGATGAGCCTTGAGGTCGAAGACTCGAAGTACGTGCCTGTGTTGCGCCGCACAATGGTTCTAAGCAAACGAGGCAGATCGTTGTATGAGGACTCAAATGTACCTCACTACCTCCATGCATTGGTGTATGTAACTTTTCTCTTCAATGTACCTGATTATTGATCTTAGTTCGTACTTCGTACCCTAGGTTGTCTAGGGTAAGACCATAAATCTCAGTTGCAATGAATGAAGATGTCATATTAAGGTGATATTTCTCCACACCCTTCTAAGTGGCAATCATGCTCAATCACAATCGATAGTTGTGGGTAGTCTTTCCATCTTCATTTGAATGCACACAGTCAAGGGCAAACTGAATGCTCAATGCAGCTAGTCGTCGTCCCTCTCTCTGGTAATTTTGACGGTCATGGAGGTTATCCATGGTTTTGGGCAGTGTAGCCTTAGTGAAAGTGTGAAACAAGTGTGTGGCTTGTTGAGTACTTTTGTACTCAGTATTGCTTTCGTTCCACAGGAAAGGAGCTTTTTGAGGATGAGTTCAAGGATTAGGCGTGGACCTCATCAAGTTATATTAGTTAAACAACTTTGTTTCCATTGTAATAAATTATATTAGTTATTATTTTCCTTTACAGTTGTTTGCGCGCAACGTTGTAATAAAGGCACTATGTGGTTCCTTTATTCTTTGGTAACAATATTTCAACAATTGTCATAGTATATTCGGTTGCTGATCTCTAGGAGTATATTTCTGCAAATTTTGAAAATCGCAGTATTTTTTTGCAAATTACAAAAAAAAAATCCATAGATAGCTAAGGTCCCTAGGCCGGCGAGCCATCAGCCCGCGTCCCGCGTGCCCGGGCCGGCCCAACTTTGCGCGCCGCCCGCCGCCAGCCGCCAGCCGCCCGCCGCCACCTCCGCTGCACCCCACACTCTCCTCCTTGTATTATTTATAGCAGCCTCACCTTCCTTGCTCCCTCCCCTCCGCCCCATTCCTCTTCCTCCTCACATCGGCAAACACCACCAGGAGAGGAGAAATCAGCAAGAGGGGGAGCGATGAACGGAGTGGAGGTCGGAGAGGGCGTGAACGGCGGCGGCGGCGGCGAGGCGGGGACGGCGGCTGTGGGCCTGGACGTGCTGCGGAAGAGGATGGCGGACTTCGCCAGGGAGAGGGACTGGGAGCAGTTCCACTCCCCCAGGAACCTCCTCCTCGCCCTGGTCTGCTCCTCCTCCTCTAATCTCTCGCCCTCCTCCCGACTCGAGATTTTCTTTGCTCGATTTCGTTTATCTCTTTACATTTATAATTTACATTCAGTTCAGTTAGCGTGTCAGTTTGAGGTCTTTTTTTGGGCTTTTTGGTGCCAACAAAAGAAAAGGGGGCAAATTTCGAGAACAATTGCACGTAGAAAAATCCCTTTTTCCCCCTCAGTTCTCTTTTATACCGGGTTGCAAGGTTAATGTCGCCTTTCTCTTTTTAGGTTAAGTGTAATAGTATATCATGGTATTCGATTGTCACACACACGAACACAAAGTTGAAAGATGGGAAGGCCCTGCATATAAATTGAGTCTTCATAATTCTTAATCGGAAAATATATTCCATCTATTTAGATAGAAATTTTAGGGAGGGTATATGATCAAATCTTCCCTTCTTAATCGCGGGTTGCATTTGTATAACTGATATAAAACTGATGTATAACGACAATGTGTGATGATCAGATGGAACTTAATCTCGGTTACTGTAAGATTACTCTGTATTAGTAATAATAATTTTCATCGGTACGTAGTAGAGTACTGACATGTTACATTACTCCATTTTAAATGCTACCATGTACCACTGTAGCTGCATGTTTGCTGTTTCATACTTTGATTGCGCTCTATATGTATGTACTATTGCATTTGCGTAATTTTGTTTTGCTCTAACATATCATCGTTTTCCTAATATATATATGATAGTAGTCTTTTGCATAATAAGTTGATTTTGGGACGTCATGAACAGAAAACCACTTATTATAATGTATGTTCATCTGCCTAAATTAGGCAGTTCATGTAGACTCCTTTTGGTTGGCGAATTTGGATAAACTCCTTTTGTGTTCTACTAAAAAGAAAAGAGCTTTATGATCTTGTATCTAAGATGTCTTGATGCCAATCTAAGTGATGTTCCAAACAGAAAGTTAGTACAAGATACTGAAGAAAACAGTAAACATTGTCATTTTCTCCTTTTTTCCAGAAAAGTAGAGAATCTTAATTTCATCAAGTTTTAGTAAGGACTACTTGCAGGATTTGGGGTAAACCTTTGTGTGCCTTCCTATTCATTTGTAGAATTTGTGACATCGAAAAACTGTCTATGTTCTAATCAGTCTCCTGTTTTTACTCAATCTAAAAAATGCCGTAAATCAAAATCAATAAATCATAGAACATTGTATGGCTGTATCCTTACTCTACGTTCAAAACGACATAATCCACACACCAACCAGTCCTGACAAAGGTATCTGTGCAGGTAGTACAACAGAAAGAAAAAAAACCTCAATCCTGACCTCCTTGGACATACCTATCTGCCAATACACCTGTTGCAATGTATTCTGTTTTGGCTTTTCACTACCAGGTTATCCATATCAACAGTTTGCAACTTTGAATGAGTTGGACTTAAGCAGGATCCCACTCACCTCAACTCACCTCACCTCACCAGATGCCAATCTTTTCTCTTTCTCTGCACTTGTGGTGGGGGCTAACTAGAAAGGCCTGCGTCAGCATCACTTTCTTCCAAGTGTTGCCCACAGCCCCACCTAGGAGATGCCCACAAAAGAGCAACTGTGGGAGCTATAGTCTCTAAGCTCAGCAATTAGCTCGATCCAAGTTGGCAGCCAGCACAATCTTTTTTCTCATGAGAATTTCTTGCGCTGTATAATTAATCTGTGTGCTTGGTGCTGTGCAGGTAGGGGAGGTAGGAGAGCTCTCTGAGATATTCCAGTGGAAAGGGGAGGTGCCAAAGGGGCTCCCTGGCTGGGACGAGGCGGAGAAGCTGCATCTGGGGGAAGAGCTCGCCGATGTGCTCCTCTACCTCGTCAGGCTGTCGGACATGTGTGGCATTGATCTTGGCAAGGCCGCTCTGCGCAAGCTGGAGATCAATGCACGCAAGTACCCAGCTGGCCAGTGCAAGGGCTCTTCCAAGAAGCACACCTACTACAACAACAGCTGCAATGTTAGTGGCAACGACAATGCCACAAACCATCTCACCTCTAACGCGGAGCATAACAACAACAGCAACGGAGTCTAAAGACTCGGAAGGTTTCTGGGATGGCAGCTTGGCTGGTTCTTGCGTTTTGTGATCCTTGTTGATTGTGTGCTGATACAGGGATCGGGCCTCTATCTCTTTTGGTGCTAAAGAAACAAGTTTGTCCGGTTGGGTTTGAGTATTGTCCTCTTTATTAGACGCCTAGAGAGTCAAAATGTTGATCCATCAAGCTTTGTAGGCTACGTAGCTAATGAAATGGTATCCAGCTTCTGCTTCACTAGCTCCAGTACCTAGTTGCATTTGCTGCAGCATTGGTGAGCATTTACTTGCATTGCTGCTACCCTGCCTTCTGCCAGGCCAAGTAAAAAGGGTGGTCTCACTTCCCTCCGCTTTGTCATTGCTGAGATCTTGAACAGCTTGATGAGGCTTCGAGCATCCACTGCTGAATGGCAATTAAACCCTAGTCCTTCTATGGGGTACAACTGGGGAAAAAGCATCATGAAATCTTTACTTGCACTCGCTGACAGGTGGACCTGACGCTCAGGATGAAAATCAGGAAGCTCGTATTTTGTCGGCCGGTGTTGGTAAAGATTTTCTAGAAAATCTTTTCTGCATGCAGAGCCTATCTGTAATTTGTTCGTGTTGAGCAGGATTCTGATCAGCTCAGTGAAATTACTTGGGGGACCAGTGGACTGGATGGATTGGCAGTGTGGGGGCTACTGATGTCTTGAATCGTGTCAGCTTCTCTGGTTCTAGCAGGTCCTGCGATTATGAACAGAAAAAGGCAACCAGGTAAGGACCCCCTGTATCTGCTGTATTGTATATTTGTATGTAGTAATATGTCCATTTGTGAGATCTGTTTGTTTGCTGCTGTAGGTTGTGACTTGTGAGCATATTTTGGTGAGCCACCATTTGTACAGCGCTGGCTTAAAAGACCTAGGTCTTCCTCCTAATCCCTCTCGCTCGCTGACACGTGGGTCTCACTCCATTTGCCTTGAGTTGTTTAAGGATCACCAGCCATGTGCAAATACACGGAACTATTTAAGCTAACAATATATGAGTCAGATGGTAAAAAAACAAATATATGAGCTGGTAAAAAAACAAAGTTATTTTTTACTATGGTAAATTATCAAATCTCTAAGTTTGAAAGTAGGTGAGGTTTATGGTTTACAGAAATGGGGCAAGCTGCACCGTCGGATTCTGCAGCGATTTGGATGAACAACCATAAATTTGTTCAAGTATCTTTCAACAAATATAAGAATACGATTTTGAACAGAATAACTAATCAACTAGAATCCAAATGTTGTTGTCGCTGATGTAATGCGAAGATACTTTGGCACTTTAGTCTCGTTACTAACATTATTTCACATTAAATTAAAAATGACTATCCCACTAACTAGCCGTATTGGAATGAAGTATGTACATTGATTGCTTTCTTGGAATTGACTCAGAATATAAAGTAGTTTGCTTAAATAACCAGACTATAAAAATCCATAGCAGCTTACATCAATCTATATTTTCTGTGAAAATAAGCTATAATAAAAATACATGGTTGTGGAGTAAGAAGATATGACTTAGAGGGTTGCATACTTAGGAGGAGAAACTTCATATAATACCGATATAAAAAAATTAAATCTTAATTAAGAAGATTAAGTACTCAAACTAATCCAAAGATTATATGAAACATTTGGATGGATTGTACTCTTTTTCCCCTAAATGAGTTTTTCAAAAACTTCTCATAATAAAGTTTTTAATGAGAAAATTCATCTGACATAACATGAGCTATGTACTCTTTCTTTTTGTTATAGGGTTTTTAAGAAGTTTTGACTCTTTCTCTTTGTCATAGGGTTAAGTTTTGATGAGAAATATGCATATTACAAGAAGTGCCCGGATAGAGTGTTAACAAACCAAGAGTTTCATCATAAGTATTTGGATTCATCTCTATCTCTTAAAAGATTGAATTTATCTGTAATGGTTTATCTATTGGATATTGAGTTTTTCTCTTAGGAGTTTTTCTAATAAATATAAAGCCAACGACTCATTATAAGATGCATTATATGAATAAAAATAAAAAAAATCATCGCGCCTTTAATTAATCTATGGACTATTGGACTATACACTCGGTAACAGATATTTAAAAAAAAAAGATATTTAATAAGATTTTTTTATGTTCCGTTGCAACGCATGGGAATATATACAGCTAGTTCCCTTCAAATGTTGAGACTGGTCTGTAGTCGATTCTTGAATTATGAACTTGGTATCCTGCGTGGATTTTGCTCTGGTATGCAAAAGGGTGAGAGTGCTCAAGAGTGCGTCCACTTTTCACCGTTGCTGCACTTTTCAACATCCGTCTAGTTGCTCCGTATGTATTATCGTGTAAAATCCCCTTGTGCAAGTATATATATTCACGTAGAGAGAATACTACTTCTGGTTAATTAGAAAATGATAGTCAAAAGCTAATAATATGAAACCTAACATTCATAAACTGGAACCTTAGCGAAGAGAGTGTAGCCAGGGTTTCCATTAATTAATAATTAACTGCTCATTAACATCCCCAAATAACTGCATCAATCCAGCCAGTACCTGTGACCCAAGCAACCCCAGAGTTCTTGCATCTAATATGCTCAGCTTTCTTTGCTCTGCTGCCATGGGACCCAACCTAAACATGATCCAAAAAACTTTGTGTACACATCCATGAGGGGAGAAAGGAGCATTAACTCTTTGCTGCCATCCACCTGGTAAGCAAGACGATGCTGAGTTAGGGGACATGTTGGGCCCTCTGCGCCCTTCGATGTGAAGTGAGGCTGTGAATACATGCATGTTGCATGGAGTGTGCCACTGCCAGCTAGGGAGGTGATGTGAAGGCAATTGGGAGACAAGAGTGTCTTGTGTTGTTTATCCACTTATCTGCTCTAGTTCAAGGGGACCTGATCATTGCAGGTCATATCGGCTCGATCTCGGTTTTGATCTGTTGTGTTGCTCAAGTAGGTAGCCCGTGGATTGGGGATTTGACGTACACCAGCCGCTTCCAATGTTGTGCCTAGCTTGTATGATATGAGGCCATAGGCCATACGTCTACTTTGAATTGTAGAGGGAGAAGGATACTACGAGTATTGGATAAGCTGGTATAAATAGAACTACATTTGTGCAGAGATTAGAGATTAGGAGAAAACTCTACACAAGAAAACAGTAATTAAGGTCTTATTTGGTAGGGATTCTTCAAGGTGATTCTCAACCGGAAGAATTCTTACCAAGTAAATTTTTTGGATAACTTCTCAGGTGAATCACAGAGAATCAATTCTTCTTTTTATGAAGGAGCAGAGAATCAACCAAAATATAGTTTCTCTGGTGAATCTGCATCCCAAATTACAAAGTCCCCATAGATTTCCTAGAAAATTACCCGTCTACCATCGGGTATACCCCTAGACCCTGCGTCCCTCCTGTTGCCCTAGCTGCCCGCGCTTGAATCCTCCTCTCCTCCCCGACGCCTCAACCGCCGCCTCCTACCCCTGATGTCGGCAGCGCTGCCTAGGACCTTAGCTGCCACCATTGCTGCCCCCTCCCTCGATCACCGTCACTGCCACCCCCCTCCCCACGAACGCCGCCATCTTCGCCCCTCTCCTGACGCCTCAATCATCGCTTCGTCCCTCTATCACCATCATCTGCGCCTTAATCGCTGCTCCCTCTGCCCCAATCGTTCATCGACGCCAAAGCCCCTGTCGTTGCCCGTTTATTTCTGGTATCCTCAACTATCATATACTCTACATATCATATAGTCTAACATTTCTCGCGGCTTAAGCGTAAGCGAAACATATGTTTAGACTAGAGAATATATTGATAAAAATCATGATGATAGTCAACGTAGCTGGACATTGCCATACTCAAGGTAGGCGTAAAAAATACCGTGAGCGCAATGGGTGCTTGTCATAGTGACAGTACCACGTCGAGATAGTCGTGAGGAGGAAGTCAACGTTGAAGTCAATACAGTCGAAACCATTCAAGACGATGCACGCACCGCACCGGGTTTGCTAGGCCTAGGCCTAGTTGCACATTATCATTCTGGTGGCAACAATAAAAATGACTAATTGATTAATGGCAGCGTTAATGGCAGCAGAAGCTCGATAATTTAGATAATTGTAAACGGTTTAAATTTTCTTGAACTAGATTCTTGTCCCCTTTTCATTTGATGACAAGGATTTTATTTGGCAATAGGACCTCTCATCAAACAAAAATAGGTGTCCTCTCGTTAAACCATCGGTCGATATATCCCGTTGCCTGATCAAATAGCAACAGGAGTCTAGTTCTGTAAAATTTTGAAAAGCACACCAAGAAATGAATAAAAATGATTATTAAAAAGATCGATTAACAAGCATTCTCTTGAGAGAATGAAAATAAAAGTTTTGGGGACTGTATTTTATTTACTCTGGAACTGGGCTGAAAACCCTCTTCTAAGCAGGCCCTATCGTTTATGTTCTTGATCTCAACAATCGGCCCAAATGTCTAAATAGCAAACAGAACCATTTCTTTCTTTCTTTCTTTCTTCCTTCCTTAGTTATTGGGCTTGGGCTCTTGTGCGTGCGTTCCCTGATCCTTTTCGTCGTGGCAAGCCGCAAGCCATGGATGTTCTTTGCGTGTCCGATGCTGCAAGAAAGCTTAGTCCAACGTGCGAGCAAGTATACCATTCCTGCAGATGCATGCATGCATCCATGGATGGTGTATTGAAATACTACGTGCCAATGCAATGCCGAGTTGAAGGCTTGAAGCGACGATTCATAAGCTAGCTAGAGTGCTAGACAACCATCATGTCATCGTCCCGGCCAAACGGCGGCGACGCGGAGTCCCCGGCAGCGGCTGAGGCGCCGTTGCTCGCGGCAGACGGAGGCCGG
>KE371967.1:638732-651710 GCA_000418225.1 Zizania latifolia
GCTGTGGAAGGATTCTTTTCAGGGTGAAGAAATCATTTACCATTTCCAGCAGGGGCTTTTCCCAAGTCTTGTAATGCTAGAGTTGTCTGATCAAGATGGCCTCAAATCATTTAGATTCATGAACGGAGCATTACCTAGGCTTCAGTCGCTCTATGTTGAGAATTGTATACATGTAGACAACAATGGGTTTTTTGGTATGTCATTTCTCCCAAGCCTCAAAGAAGTTATGCTCAACGGTGACTACAACAACAAATTCATGGACAACTTGCGTGCCCAACTTACTCAGAATCAAAACCAACCTGTTCTGAAGTGGGCATGGGCTTGATAATTGTAGTGTATTGTCATTTCTGTTTTCATTTCATGTATCCTATAATTTGTGTTCAATTCCATTCTTGTTATATGTTTCTTAGAGTTTGATACATTAAAGTAGTGTCAAAATGAATTGTTTATGTTTGTCCCCCTCGAAATAATTGGCATGTTTTCCTCTTAAATGCTACATGTAAGTTGAATGTTGTCATGTTCAATTTGAAGGCTTGATGCTGAACTATCTACTATAAATTGTGTGGATACCTTCTGCTATAAATGTAGCTATCTGCTATAATGATTTAAAACCGACCGTTGGTTTGGACATAGAGGGATCCTGCACTATCTATCCCAATTCAAATGATGATAGAATGTGAATGACCACTCCACCTATATGGCGTCTATATAAGTTTGGATTAGCTGGTATCAACAAGAAAAACGGCCAAGATGTTCTTTGTGCCATTGCTAAACTTACCCTCTTACGCTCATTATCATTGCGAGCAGAGAGGAAGCCAGATTTATATAGTTGTTTGGATCATGACATCTCACTTATGAAAAACCTTTATAGCCTCAAGATTTATGGAAATCTAGTTACACTACCAACATGGATCACCCGGCTCTAGCATTTGGCTAAGCTAAGGCTGCGAGGCACCCAATTAGAGTTGGTTATCTCCATGGAAGTCCTTGGGAAGCTACCTCATTTGGCCATCCTGCAGCTGTGGAAGGATTCTTTTCAGGGTGAAGAAATCATTTTTGATTTCCAACAGGGGCTTTTTTCGAGTCTTGTAGTGCTAGAGTTGTCTGATCTAGAAGGCTTCAAATCATTAAGATTCATGAAAGGAGTGTTGCCTAGGCTTGAGTTGCTGCATGTCAAGAATTGTATACATGTAGACAAAAACGGTTTTCTGGTATGTCATTTCTACCAAACTTTAAAGTAGTTATGCTCAAGGGTGACTACAACAATAAATTCATGGACAACTTGCGTTCCCAGCTTACTCATAATCAAAACCGACCTATTCTAAAGGGTGCATGGGCATGATAATTATAGTCTATTGTCATTTCTGTTTCCATTTTATGTATTATAATTTGTATTCAATTCCCTTCTTGTTTGTTTCTTAGAGTTTGATACATTAATGTAGTGTTAAAATGAATTGTTTCTGTTTGTCCCCCTCAAAATAATTGGCACGCTTTCTTTTGCAATGCTACATGTAAATTAAATGTTGTAATGTTCAATTTGTAGACTTATTGTGCTATCTGCTATAAATTATGTGGGTGCCTTCAATTCTACTATAAATATAGATATCCGCTATGATGATTTACAAACTGACCGTTGATTTGATAACAAAGAGATCTCGTACCATCTATCGCCAATTCAAATGATAATAGAATGTGAACGACCACTTCACCTATATGTTCACCTATATGGTGTCTAGGTAACTGTTCTATTTTGCAACCATCGGGGGCCAAATGAGCCAAGTACTCGCCCTGTCTTGGGAGTGGAAACAAGTCAGTCATTTTTATGTTCTTTGTTTACGCTACTTTGTTATTGACTGCTAGTTCATGTGCAGGAAGCCTTTTGACTAGGCTCATGATGACGAGCCGACCTAACCAAAGTCAAGCTCTGATACTGTCATCAATAAGTCAGCCCAACTAGAGCAATGCTCTAATCTGGCTGCCAATGAGTCGGCGCAACTAGAGCAAAACTCCGATCCTGCCAATGAATCTGGCTGCTTGCAATGTGTGGCCCCACTGACTACCGGCTCCCTTCTCCAGTAGACGAAGAAATTCCTGAAATCCCCTGCCGCCCTGAAGATGTCTTCGAAGAAGATGACCCTCTCTGCGCCGCATGGTTCAACTCCAAGGGAAAAATTGAAGGCTTTGATGACAGGTGCTCGGGTAATGCAAGCAGGTCTGAAATCTTCTTATACTTGTATACTTGAAAGAGATAAGCATTTTTCCTAATTACTGGAGATCATATCTGGGCAAACAAAGTGGGGTGTGAATAGTTTTTTATATGATGTCATGTGGACAGAAATAGAGTAAGTGGGGTGTGAATAATTTTTTTATATCATGTCATGTGGACAGAAATAGAGCATAGACCTATTTTTATGTGGGCTCCGATCCAATTAACCCCGCGGAAAAAAACATACCTCCTCGCATCCCTATAGGAGCCCATGGACCGGCCGCATTATTTTTTTATACCCGTGTTTAATAAGTCTCACATTAAAAATTCTGAAATTTCCTTTAATCAAGGCCATTTGGTCCCACCTAAATGCACTGTCAGACTTATTCACTATTTATTCTATTAATGTAATAATTATTTGACGTGTCCAATTATTAGCTACTAAAGATAAAGATACATCCTGTTAAAGAGAATTGTTTTTCAATTGTATAATGAAGAAAAAAATATTTTCCACGGAAAAGGAGGGGACAAGTCCGGACGGTGGCGGGAGCGCACGGAGACGAAGCAGCGGTTGGAAGCCAGATGGCGTGGGCGGCAAAACGACTTGGGCGATGTTGACTGATCAAGAGTCAACCACCAGCACCTTCGCATGCTAGCATGTTGGATAGCCACTCTCCTGGAGTTTGTCTAACAAGTCAAACTCCACGTTATCTCCATTGTCCAAAACCTGAAATGAGATTCTCGTGGACTGCGGAGGACAGTTGCTCAATCTGAACCATTGGGTGGAGATCCGACGGTGTGAAAGAGAAGCTTCGCGCGTAGTGAGGTTCACTTTATAGTAGTTGAGAAGGGGCTTCATACCATCCGATCTATACTGAATAGATTGGATGGACGACTGAAGAGAAAAATCAGCCCTCTAAATTCAGAGGAGCTGCTTCCCCAAAACCTTCCTCTCGAGACTAATGATCGATGTTCCTCTCCCGATTGATATTTCCTCTCTTCGGATTGATGTATGTACGTACAATATTTCAATGTAAGCACCTTGAACAACTTGATATTCCGATTACATACCAGACAAACGCTAGGTGGAGGCCGGCGGTAAATCCAATTTACTTACAACGCTAAATTCCTATCACGTGTATAAACGCTGATTATGTCAAATTCATGACTATATATCAAGTCGAGCTTACAGTTGACAGCAATACGACAAAAGCCATGGATTTAGTAAAAACACATCCACGAAATAAATCATAAAATACTTTTAAATCCTCAACCGTGGAACCAAGTGATTTTAAATCAAACCCATACATAAATTAAACCTGTTGTTACCTAGCTTGAGCCCAAGAA
Source organism: Zizania latifolia (assembly GCA_000418225.1). NCBI lineage: Eukaryota > Viridiplantae > Streptophyta > Magnoliopsida > Poales > Poaceae > Zizania > Zizania latifolia. Next base: position 642,286 of record KE371967.1, read on the forward strand.
AAAACCTGTAGATTCAACGTAATAACATTATACAAAATTATTAAATCATGAAATCATATATAGTTTAACATATCCTAGAAACAGGAGGTCGTTCAAAAATAAAACACAAACTAAAAAAGCTGAACACACAAGATAAAAAGATAAAGATGTATGTGTGCGAATCCCTCGACATAAAGAACTCCCCTCCACCGCTGACTTGCAGATAGAACGTTCATATATAGTGCGACGTTGCAGCGTAGGAAAACAAGGATGCATTGTTGGCTTGAAAGTGGCGAATAGAACATCCCATAAAAATTGCCTTAAAAACAAAATTAGCGTGCAGCCTCCGAGCTGTCCGAGTTTTTTTCTAGATTATTCAGGATGCCGGATGCTTGAGAATAACCGAAAATTTCGGGCTTAGGACACAACCCTAATTGAATTCCTAAGCAATTTTTACAACGTTGTGGCAAGTATAAATGAGATGATCTACTAAATAAAAACGAGCACATATAAAGAAAACTAGTTCTTAGGTAATCAAGTAGGTTAGTCAAATTGCAGAATAATGGAGACAAAGAGCAGTACACATATGATTTTTTACCGAAGTTTGGATCCAAGATTCTACTACCAACAGCATGACGATGGCAAGGTTAGGGTTAGGATCGAGGAATGAATTGAGGATTTCTACATACTTCTCCTACAATTCCTACAATCTTTTAATAGGCTAGGCTTCTAGCATGCCACAAAAATTAGGATAGATTTTAAGAAAAAATAATTAATTAATCAGATAAACTCGTAGGTACCATTAGGTTTTAAATTAAATTTGTATATAATCTGATCATAGTACCTAAACATGTAAATCCATAAATATAAATTTAAATTCAAACTCGTATCTTTTATATACCCACCTCAGAACAAAATTGTTATCTCTGGTCGAGCTGGACCACCGCACCAAATATCAAATTCATGAGTACACTGGCACCAAGATATGAAATATCAAAATCATGCCCTGTCGTTGACTCGTTGTCAGTTGGAATAACAGGGATGATGTGATGTGCACGCGTCGACATAACACATCAAGTCGCTTGTGCTAGAGCCCGATTATTCAAAAGGACTCCACTAGTGGATTCAGCTCGTCTAACCGTCGATGGCCGATGCCTTCGCTGTTCTCTGCGGTCCTCGATTCACACGTTGTCCAGTGTAAATCTGATAGTGTAGAAATTTATTTGACTGCTTAAGGTAGGTCTCACCACACGTAAAACCTTTCTTTAGCACCTATCAGATTTCAATTAAACGGTGTAAAAGAAGCAACTACGTTCTATAGTTACCGAGACTGGCTGCATAAGATTTCAAATCATCACTAGTACCGAACAGAATGCCTACATAAGGCACCCTGAGCGTCTCCGGAGTGAGCACAAACTCACTTCAGCAGATAAACAAACAAACAGTTCAGAGAATGCATTCGTCAGAAGTAGTCGAGCTGTCGAAGGCATCGATAGAGCTGGCCACGACGGTGTTGGGGTTGCTGAAACATATGCATGCAAGCTCGACGAAGGCGGCCAGCGCGCTGGAGGAGGAGGAAGATGTAGATATCATCAAGAAGGAGCTGGAGATGATGCAGTCGTTTCTGATGGACATCGCCGACAGGCGCCGTCCGAGCCAGATGGCCGCGTCCAGGAGCTTCAAGACCTGGCTCCGGCAGCTTTGGGGCCTGTCTCACGACGTCGAGGACTGCCTCCTGCAGTTTTACCTCCATCTGGAGAGCCCGTCCCGTGCAGCCAGCTCCAAGCAGCTCCTGCCACGAGGCACCATTACCAAGCAGATGAGAAGCCTGAGGAACCAAATCAAGCAAGTGAACAAGAGCAGTGAGCTCTACTGTAAAGCGATTTCTTCTCTCGACGATGCTGCCGCTGTGCCGTCACAGGTAAACAAACACGGATGTACTTGCTTACTTTCTTCGTGTGCATGGTTGAAAACTTGGCATGAGTTTCTTGTGTGGCTGATCGACCATCATGTGTAAGGTAAAACCTGTCTCTTGAGTTCTTTTGTTTGGGTGGGGGTGTTATGGTTCACTATTCCCTTTTTTTAATTACATGAAAGACATGCACCGTACTCCCAGGCGTAAGAGTGTGCTCCCTTTAACCTATTTTCAACCCCATGAGACAAAGGCAAGTAATAAATCTTCCATTAGAGTGATCAATAATACACACTTAAAGCTCTAAATCTAAAATAGATATTAAGTTGTGGAGCTGAAAAAAAAATACTTTCACCCTTTCTATGTAGGTCTATCTGCTCCGCCGTTAAAAGGTTGAGAATATAATAGAATTTGATTTGACTCTAGCTCTACCAAATAAAGATCAGGAGTTAGGGTCCTACAAAACATGTCCTAAATTTTAGTGAAAGCACATCCACATATACAAATTTATGGATATCAAAATTTTAACATTGATGAGTGCTTTTGCACTATTCCCTTCCTCGTATATTTGAAGTTCACTGATAACAATTGTTTCATTAACATAAGGAATAAGGAACGACGAAACAATAAACTATCTATTTGCATACCTTATATAGTACCTATACCAATTAGAAGCTTCTAAAAAAGTTAGCATGTTAGTCGGAGAAAATAAAATAAATCTAGTCAAGTGTCAAAAAATATTTTTATTTATGAACTTTTTTAAAAAATAAAACAATTGGCCACCCCTGGCATGGCAAGTTACTTAGGGCCTCTGTTCATTACATGGCAGCCGTATATTACTGCCATGCCACATGACCAAATCCTTGGCAGATATTGTTTTTAATCTGCCCGGCAATATAATTTTCATGCCAATGCTCAAAAGGTTCAGATCTAGAAAATTGTCGGATTAAGAATATCATGAAACTATGAATTCAAGATAGGTATGACATGGGATTTATTAATTCTAAAATCCATATTTTTCGATTACATTGAAGATGCACGTGTTCACAACTGAGAGTGCACCCCTTAACAGACACAAAAATACGGATGCCAACGGCAAATAATCCTTAACCTCAATAAATTTCTTGTAACACCTCAGGTATTTACATACATGGAGAGCTACCAAACAACATCCAAATCTCACTAGTTCCAAAAATTATTAGAAATTTCGGCAGCTCTGTATTTATGGATATCGAAAGACTAATAATATATTGTAATGCAAAGATGATTACTCCGGACTACACAAATAATAACCAGATAATCAATTTCAGACCAAATAGTTCTTGTGAACCCGTTGCAACTTCTCTTCATGAAAATGTATGGTCTGCTTAGGCTTATTCCAAGATTTATATCTGATTCCCATCTCATGCTTCTTCTCTTTTTCTGATAGCCAAACACAGGACCAACAGTAGCTGACGATTTCAGGAATGCTCCACTAGTCGGACGGGTGAAGGAAAAATCTCACCTCATCCAACTTATTTCTCAAGATGGCAAGCAACATCAAGTTATCTCCGTATGGGGAATGGTTGGTATCGGCAAAACCACTCTCGTCAGCAGTGTCTATGAAAGCCAAGAGATCAGCAGCTTGTTTGAGCAGCGTGTCTGGGTCACTATCTCGCACCATCCTTTTGATCTTCACGACATCCTTTCAAGGTTAGCTTGGGAACTAGATGCACAAAATGTTGGTGTGCCTGGAAATGACACGCAATCAAACTTTGAAGCAATATCAGCTAAAATCAAGACTTCAAGCAGGAGCTGCCTCATTGTCCTTGATGATATAGTGTCCATTGAAGAATGGAACTTGATACAGCCACACTTGCCTGAGGACACAAGCACACATATCATAGTCGTCACAAGGGAAGCAGGTGTTGCTGAACATTGCTCGACAACAGACAGAAATATATATAAGTTGGAATATCTTGAAGATAATGAGGCACTCGAACTTTTCAAGAACAAGGTACTCTTCCAGTGGTCCAAAATTAATTTTGCTTTTGCATGCGTGTCAATCAAACTTGCGGACCATAAAACGTTTTCACATATGTAAGTATTAACACTGCGAAACACTTGTTGTGGCCTATTGAAATTTCTTCTCTCTTTTTCTGTGGGACCCTACAACATTTGCCAATACTAGCTATGTAGTTTTGTCAGAACCTCTTTAAATTTTATTCAGAATATTATGTGTCATGTTCTTCTGTAGCAACTCATTTTGTCATTAGTTGTTTTTTCAGAAACAATTTTCCTTCAGCTAGAACTTCCCTTCACGTTACAATCTATCATCTAGCTTTATCCATCTTAATGCTTATTCATGAATCTTCTCATAACAATTGTAGGTATTTCTAGATAGTTCAGACATTGATTTGAATGCTGACTTGACTACCCAAGCAGAACTCATCATAAACAAGTGTGATGGGCATCCCCTTGCAATAACCACTATTGCTGGCTTCTTAGCCCGAAAGCCGAAAACAACCATGGAATGGAAGAGGCTGCATGATGATTTCAGTGCTGGATCAGGGAGCAACCCAAATCATGAGACCATAAGCAGAGCCCTTGCACCATCCTATGATGATCTTCCCTATGATCTAAAGTTGTGCCTTTTGTACTTATGTGTTTTCCCCAAAGGCCACAACATCAGGCGGAAACGCCTGGTAAGACGGTGGGTTGTAGAAGGATATGCAAGTAATACTGATAACATGAGTGCAGAACAGGTTGGGGAGGGATACTTCCAAGAGTTCATCAGCAGAAGCATCATTCGCCCATCAGAAACAGTAACCCACAATGTGGGAAGTGTTGATCATTGCCAAGTCCATAATGTTATCCATGACATCATCGCCTCGAAATCAAAAGAAGAAAATCATGGTTTTGTACTTGGCCTCAGCTCAAGCAACCAGGACACAATACGACATCTCTCTATAATCAATGAAGGTAAGGAAGGCAAGGACATGTTGAAGAGCACAAACCTGTCCCACATACGATCGATGACTGTGTTTGGAGAGTGGACATCAGATTTAGATCTGGGCACGGTGAGGCTGCTCCGGGTGCTAGATTTGGAGGGCACATCTGGTTTGAAGGACCATGACCTGAAAAAAATCAGCAATCTTCTTCTCCTGAAATACCTTTCTTTACGAGGATGCACTGACATTTATCATCTACCTGATGGATTGGGCAACCTATGGGACCTCCAGATGTTGGATGTTAGTGGTACAAGAATCATCAAGCTACCAAAAACCATCACCAAGCTGAAGAAGCTGTTGTACCTCCGCGCTGGCAATATACCAAACGATGATGACACCTCTTCCTCAAAATTGAAAATGTCAAGCGATCTTTCAAAAAGCTTGCAGAAAGAAACTAGTGATGCGGAATTGACACAAGGGTTAGCTGAAACAGTTCAGCTGGGCACCGCTTTGTTGAACAATGAAAAGAAGAGTGACAAATACCACAAATATAAAGTCTTGTTAACTACTTTCATGTTTGGAAGAGATATGCATGGCGTTGAAACTCCTGATGGGATCAGCGAACTAGATGTCCTGCACACACTAGGTGTTGTTAATGTTGCGTCTAGGAAAGCAATCCTAGATGAGATTGAAAAACTTACTAAACTGCACAAGTTAGGATTGACTGGTATCGACAAGAAAAACGGCCAAGGTGTTCTTTGTGCAATTGCTAAACTTACCCTCTTACGCTCATTATCATTGCGAGCAGAGGGGAAGCCAGGTTTACATGGTTGTCTTGATCACGGCATCTCACTTCCGAAAAACCTTCATAGCCTCAAGATTTATGGAAATCTAGTTATACTACCAACATGGATCACCCAGCTCCAGCATTTGGCTAAGCTGAAGCTACGAAGCACCCAATTGGAGCTGGCTTTCTCCATGGAAGTCCTTGGAAAGCTACCTCATTTGGCCATTCTACGGCTGTGGAAGGATTCTTTTCAGGGTGAAGAAATCATTTTCCATTTCCAGCAGGAGCTTTTCCCAAGTCTTATATTGCTGGAGTTGTCTAATCAAGATGGCCTCAAATCATTTAGATTCATGAACGGAGCATTACCTAGGCTTCAGTCGCTCCATGTTGAGAATTGCATACATGTAGACAACAATGGGTTTTCTGGTATGTCATTTCTCCCAAGCCTCAAAGAAGTTATGCTCAAGGGTGACTACAACAACCAATTCATGGACAACTTGCGTGCCCAACTTACTCAGAATCAAAACCAACCTGTTCTAAAGTGGACATGTGCTTGATAATTGTACTCTATTGTCATTTCTGTTTCCATTTCATGTATTCTATAATTTGTGTTCAAATCCCTTCTTGTTTGTTTCTTAGAGTTCGATACATTAATGTAGTGTTGAAATGAATTGTTTCTGTTTGTCCCCCTCAAAATAATTGGCATGTTTTCCTCTTAAATGCTATATGTAAGTTGAATGTTGTCATCTTCAATTCGAAGGCTTGATGCTGTGCTATCTACTATAAATTGTGTGGGTATCTTCTGCTATAAATGTAGCTATTTGCTATAATGATTTTAAACCGACCGTTGATTTGGACATAGAGGGATCCTGCACTGTCTGTCCCAATTGAAATGATGATAGAATGTGAATGACCACTCCATCTAATATGGCGTCTACATAATCGTTTGATTTGGCAGCCATCCTTAGTTCAACTGTTGAAAGGACAATAGTGTCACTCCCAAAATAACACAATTATGACCTACCCGTGTAATCCATCCATATACTAGGAAAATACATAGTATATAATAATAATGTTAGTTATTGGAAAACGTAATAAATTATAAATAAAGTATTTATTACAAAGGCATATAAATCATCTCAAACAAGAATAAACAACAACAGCGGAATAAGCGAGTACCTAGTTCCATCTTCACTGGCACTTGAGTGCAGCACTAATAGAGAACTAGCCTTTATCTAACCCCTTAAGCACTACTAGAGAACTAGCCTTTATCCAACCCTTCAGTACATAACATCCCTATTAGAAGCGCACAAAGGAGTGTATGTGAGCACTGGAATTTAAACGCTGATTTTGTCAAATTCTTAAGAATACACCAAATCGAGCTGGACTAACTCCCTCTCAATTTCTCACCAAATCCAAAGCTAATTAATTGCCAAAGTTTAAATATAGCCACGAGCCGATTATAACAAGAGAACATGCTGCAGGAAGGAATTGTGTGCCACTGATTCTAAGAAATTGTTATGGCCATTTTGTCAACTCAGCCATGTTGCCAGTTGGTATAACAGCTTGGATGATGTGCGGCATAACACAGCAAGTTACTTGAGCGAGAGCCCGAATAGTGAGGCATATTTTTGTGACGATGAGGTTGTCTACTCATACGTGAAGAAAAAGAAAAGGAACAACTTTTGTGACAAATAAGAGAGCACTACTTCCAGTGGTGAAAATTAAGGAAGAAGGATTCATGCCGCCTCAGTGGTGTGGTACATGCCAGTGCTCGATCGCATGAAGTGTTTGTACTCGAATTCTAGAGATGGTGAACTGATGAGGTATTGAGGTGGCACTTTGATAAGCGAAACAAGGATGGAAAGCTTCCAAACCCTACATATGCTTGTCAGTGGAAAAACATTGATACCATGTATCCAGATTTTGTTACAGATCTAAGAAATGTATGGTTCCCATTGAGTTCGGACGGAATGAATTCTTTTGTGACTTATAAACTTATAGTTGTTTCAATATTGAAGTTAGTAATAGTGAAAAAATAAATCCAGTTAACAATACTATGTTTGAATTAAAATTGCATAATCTATGCTTGAAAGTAAATTCATATGTGTTTAGTTTAATTTGTAAAGTTCAAAATAATTTACAACTTTTATATTACATTTGACTCCTGCTACATAACGGCAACGCATTATTTCAAATAAAATATTCTCTTCTTCAAATGCAATTTTTTATGTCTGTTTAAAATATCAACCTCCCACAGTTGGAGAGCACCTCCATTCCCCTAAATTTTAAAATACCAGCTTCCCATAGTTGCTCTTACTTCTGTAGAGATAAAGATGAAGAACCATAAATGAGCTCAATCTCGAACAATTCAACCTAAGGAATCTCTTCTTCAATTTGATCTTGGTAAATTTTAAAATACCAACTTCCCATAGTTGCTCTTACTAATGTAGAGATAAAGATGAAGAACAATAAATGAGCTCAATCTTGAACAATTCAAAAAAAGAAATCTCTTTTTCAATTTGATCTTGGTAAATTTTAAAATACCAACTTCCCATAGTTGCTCTTACTTCTGTAGAGATAAAGATGAAGAACCATAATGAGCTCAATCTTGAACAATTCAACCTAAGGAATCTCTTCTTCAATTTGATCTTGGTATATTTTAAAATACCAACTTCCCACAGTTGGAGAGCATCTCTAGCCACCTATGCACTTGGCTTGGTCATCACTTTGCAGCCTGGGGCTCTGAGTTCGCTTGATCTAGTGCTCTATCAAAATTTTGTAGTGTCAGACATTGGGAAAGTTTTAATACTATCAATTTTTCGTACGTTAGTGTTGAGAGAAAAGAATTAAGAGAGAAGTACATGGGTATGACTTGATAGAGAAACAAATTTATGGGTTTTTGGTTTGCTGTCCAATCAAAACTTTTGGTATGGCATAAACCAAACTGACTCTAAATTTTTAAGTTAAAATATCGACTTGTTCTATTGCAAATGTATCTTTTCTAAGCATGAGGTATACTTATGATATTGTTGACTTGCTCCTAGTGTAAGTTTGATTAATTGCGATGATAGATGTGTAGAATAACAAATTAATAGAAAGTAAGTTGCTTGCTAAAATAGTTGCTTGAGCTAGATCCCAATCTATTACTCATAAGTCATAAGTCATCACTGTCCTCTTGTAGGCAACATCATTAATAGTCTGTCATTACTGACGTGATGAGATCATAAAAGTCCTTTATCGTTCATCACTAATGGTCCTGCCTGAAATTCTAGTGTGATCAGTTTTAGGCATTGATGGCCTGCCACTTTGAGCAATTGTCATAGGTGTTGTTGATTTTTTCGGTTAGAGATTAAACCACGTGATCTTTATCCCAAATCTAATTAAGAGATAAAATATGCCATGATTGGTGGCATAGAGTCCTACTAGGATATGACTAAAAGTCCTAGTCCTACACGGATAAGCCCCCGAAACCCACCAGTGCTTATAAATACAAGAGAGGCTAGGAGTAGGGATGAAAGTGGTTCGGATAGTTTTCATCCGAAACCATAAAAAATGGATTTGAATTTTTTTGTTTCGGATATGGATTCAGATTTGGATTTTTTCGGTTACGGAAACAGATATGACATCGCTTGTATCCGATAGATATGGATTCGGATAATCCGGACAAGTCTTATTTGGATTATCCGGAATTAAAATCCCAATCGGCCCATGTGGATATTTGATTGATGTCAGTGCTTGGCCAAAAGATGGAATCTTGAGCCATTTACCAGTGCATGCTGCAGTGCTGCTGGTCCACCCTGGAAGCCGCCAACCG
>KE371967.1:693045-705899 GCA_000418225.1 Zizania latifolia
CTGCGACTACGCCGATGGCGAGTGGGCGCGTGACGCCTCCGCGGGCTCAGAGCTACTAAGGTACGACCACACGTGCAGGGAGATCTTCAAGGGATGGAACTGCCTCGCCAACGGGAAGCGCAACGGCCGCGAGCTCCTCCGCTGGCGATGGAAGCCAAACCGGCAGTAAAAGAACTGAACATATTTCTCTTCTCACCTGGATAATTTCTTGATTATTTGTTGCTTTTACATAAATCTTGTCATCTTTGAATGTTTTAGCTTAAACAAATGTAACAGCTGCAACACTGACCTGACCAACATGATTACATTTCAGCCTTGACCTACCTTACAGAAGATATGATCAGTATGAGCATCTTCAGAATTCTGACTGCAGATACATACACGAAGGCAAAGTCAGATTTGAGAAGTGGGAACAACAAAACCACAGATCAAAACACACTACATGCCGATGGCGATGCGCTTTTTAGCTGGAATTTTTGTCTCTTCCACCGTCTCATCACACTCTCGCTGCAGCAAAGAATTCAAACCCAGATTACATAAACTCCACATCTGTACACACTGCATGCAACAACGCAGCTGCCTAGAATATGTAAACTACACTTCTCCCGACAACTCCAGTGGCAGGAAAGTCAACGCCACTGAAAGAAACGCAGAGCGTGTGCGTGCAGGTTGCATTGGATTAGATTGAACTGAACGCATTACGCGGCAAGAGACGAGGACAGCGGTAGCTCGCCTCGTCGTCCTGTGACTCTGAAGAAAGTCGGGGCGGTGAAACACAGTGAATTGAAGTGACTGAGCACTGTTCTTTTGGATGACAAGCAGGTCACAGCAAGCAAGAAGATAGAGCGAGCTTAATTATTGTCTCAAAAGAAAGAAACAGCGAGCTTGAACGCTTGATTACTGATTAGGAGGTGATTGATTTGGTAGCTACTTGCCATGCCCGTTTGGTCAGGGCAGGCAGGGCAGGATGGATGATGCTGTACTGATGTAGCGAGTTCGTCAGGTTAACCTGAGACTTAGAGGTTATAACCGATCTTGCATTGTATGCAACGGTTAATGTAAGCTACTCGTTGGGTCAGATGTGCGTCACGTAACTAGGAATGAAAACGGATCAGATACGGACGGATATCAGTGATATCATATCCTTTTTCATATTTTTTTTCAGATTCGGATTCGGATTCGGATACTCCGAATACGGATATAGAACCAGATACGGTGAAACACAGCGAATTTAAGTGACTGAGCACTGTTCTTTTGGATGACAAGCAGGTCATAGCAAGCAAGAAGATAGAGCGAGCTTAATTATTGTCTCAAAAGAAAGAAACAGCGAGCTTGAATGCTTGATTACTGATTAGGAGGTGATTGATTTGGTAGCTACATGCCATGCCCGTTTGGTCAGGGCAGGCAGGGCAGGATGGATGATGCTGTACTGATGTAGCGAGTTCGTCAGGTTAACCTGAGACTCAGAGGTTATAACCGATCTTGCATTGTATGCAATAGTTAATGTAAGCTACTCGTTGGGTCAGAACTAGTGTGCGTCACGTAACTAGGGATGAAAACGGATCAGATATGGACAGATATCAGTGATATCATATCCTTTTTCATATTTTTTTTCAGATTTAGATTCGGATACTCCAGATACGGATACGGAACAGATGCGGTGAAACACAGTGAATTGAAGTGACTGAGCACTGTTCTTTTGGATGACAAGCAGGTCACAGCGAGCAAGAAGATAGAGCGAGCTTAATTATTGTCTCAAAAGAAAGAAACTGCGAGCTTGAATGCTTGATTACTGATTAGGAGGTGATTGATTTGGTAGCTACTTGCCATGCCCGTTTGATCAGGGCAGGCAGGGCAGGATGGGTGATGCTGTACTGATGTAGCGAGTTCGTCAGGTTAACCTAAGACTCAGAGGTTATAACCGATCTTGCATTGTATGCAACGGTTAATGTAAGCTACTCGTTGGGTCAGAACTAGTGTGCGTCACGTAACTAGGGATGAAAATGGATCAGATACGGACGGATATCAGTGATATCATATCATTTTTTATATTTTTTTGGATTCGGATTCAGATTTGGATACTCCGAATACGGATACAGAACCGGATATCATCGGATATGAAAACGGAGCGGATACGAATATGGTTACGGATATTTACTAGACATCATCAGTAATATAATTCCTGATTCACAATCACAATACGAATATGGAGCTAGGTGGCTGGGGTGTGCCTGAGTGGGGATGGGGAAGGACTGAGCTGGCCGAGGGTTGAAAAGATTATATTGAAGTAAATCTTAAAGTAAATCAATTCTTTTGAATAACTTGGCAAACTCAAAAGAGCCTATGTGATATTTACAACCTGATTTGATCTTGAAAATTTTTCTACACTCAAAATACAACATATCTTATTGTAGGTAAAAAATTTGTATTTTTCTACGTCTGTTTGATATTTTTAATTCATTAAGTGTGTTTCTAGGATTTAAATTGAAATATGTGAAATTTGAACTGTAAGTGCTTGAAATAATAAACCAAAATTTATAGAAAAATCATTTTCATGTTTTTGAGACCATCTTTAGTTCTTATTCACTAAATTGAAAGAAAATTTGAAAAATCTAGGTTGCGACACTCGATCGGCAACGTAGAGCTTAATGATTTTTTAATTAAAAATAAAATAAAATGAAGTCTGAAAAAGATGAGACTTGTCATGGTATTATGACATGATACATATATGCTGTGATAAAAATTTTAAAAAGTTTTGAGAAAGTTGCCACGTACGATGTTAAGAAAACCGAAGATTCTCCGAGAATGAATTATGATTTAAAGAAGTAATGAGTTGGGTTTAAAAATAAATCGATAGTTAAATCTTTATTTGAACTTGAAACTTTTTCTATAATCAAAATGCAACATATCTTATCTTACGTAAAAATTTAGTATTTTTCTGGATCAGTTTACTATTTTTAATTCATTAAGTGTGTTTCTAGGATTTATATTGAAATATGTCAAATTTGAACTGCAAGTGCATGAAATAATGAACCAAAATTTATAGAAAAATCATATTTATATTTTGAGTCCATTTATAGGCTGTACCCACTAAATGGAAAGAAGTTTTGAAAAATCTATGTTGCGACACTCGATCGGCAATGTGGAGCTTAATGATTTTTTAATTCTAAAATAATCAAATGAAGTCTGAAAAATACGAAACCTGTCATGGTATTATGATATGATATGTAGATGCTATGATAAAAATTTAAAAATATTTTGAGAAAGTTGTCATGTAGGATGTTAGGAATACCAGAGATTCTCCGAGGACAAATTAGGATTTAAATAAGAAATGAGTTGGGTTTGAAAGCAATTCATCGGTTAAATTCTCGTTTGAACTTGAAACTTTTTCTATAATCAAAATACAGCGTATCTTATCTCATGAAAAATTTTATCATTTTTCTAAGTTAGTTATTTATTTTTAGTTAATTAATTGTGTTTAGAAAATTAAAAATCAGCCCTTTTTATAAAACTGCTAATATTTTCAGTATTCTGTTTAAAATAAAAATAAAAATGAGCACAACCGGGCTGACCTGCAGCGCACTGCGCTGAAAATAGAAAAAAAATAGCCCTGCTGGAATCGAACTCAGGACCTTTGGGACCTTCGGTTCCTTCCAGAGGCAACAACCATTTTGGTACAACCGGTTAGCGAATAATTTTTGTTTGGGAACCTTGATAATTGGGCGCGTGTTAGTACCACCTCGTTTGTTTGGGGGAGGTGTGGCTGGCTATAAAATGAGGAGGGATTTCGGCTGGGCTGAATGGGCTGCAAATTCGGATGTCTGGATAAAGTATATTTGTCGGATATTATCATATCATATTTTTTTTCATATTCGAATTAAAAAAATTCAGATCTAAATCTATTTTTCTAGATACGGTCGAAAACTATCCGAATCACTTTTACTCTTAGCTGGCACCAAATCGTTCTACATTTCTCTCCAAATCCAAAGCAAACTGCCAAAGTTTAAATGTAGCCATGGGCCCGTGATAACAACAGAACACGCTTCAGGAATGAATACAATTACGTGCCACAAATTATAAGATTGTGTGATGTGTCCGGCCGTTCGCGGTCAACTCAGCCCTGTCGTTGTGATCACTTGGAATAACTGGGATGATGTGATGTGCTCGCCGCGCGCGTCGACATAACACATCGAGTCGCTTGAGCTAGAGCCCGATTATTCAAAAGGACTCCATCACTAGTACCCAACCGAATGCCTACGTAAGCCACCCTGAGCGTCTCCGGAGTGAACACAAGCACAGTTCAGCAGACAAACAAACAAACGAATAGTTCAGAGAATGGATTCGTCAGCAGTAGTCGACCTGTCGAAGGCATCGATAGAGCTGGCCTCGAAGGTGTTGGGGCTGCTGCACGGTGGTGCAAGCGCGACGAAGGCGGCCGACGACACGCTGGAGGAGGAGGAAGATGTGGTTGTCATCAGGAAGGAGCTGGAGATGATGCAGTCGTTTCTGATGGACATCGCCGACAAGCGCCGTCCGAACCAGATGGCCGCGTCCAGGGTCTTCAAGACCTGGCTCCGGCAGCTTTGGGGCCTGGCTCACGACGTCGAGGACTGCCTCCTGCAGTTCTACCTCCATCTGGAGAGCCCGTCCCGTGCCACCAGCTCCAAGCAGCTCCTGCCACGAGACGCCATTGCCAAGCAGATGAGAAGCCTGAGGAACCAAATCAAGCAAGTGAACAGGAGCAGTGAGCTCTACTGTAAAGCGATTTCTTCTCTCGTCGATGCTGCCGCTGTGCCGTCACAGGTAAACAAAAACGCATATACTTGCTTACTTTCTTTGTGTGCATAGTTGAAAACTTGGCATGAGTTTCTTGCGTGGATGATCGACCATCATGTGTAAGGTATAAAACATGTCTCTTGAGTTCTCGTGTGTGTGTGTGGTTGGGGTGGGGGTGGGTGCAGGCGCGGAGGTAGGCCTGAGGCAGCTGGGGCTTGAGCCCTAGGCATACCTCTAAAAAATTCTTTAAAATTATATTAAAATTTTATACATATTTTTTAAAAAAATAAAAAACAGTTTATTTAGTCCTAGGGGTCAACAATTGTTGGTTCCACCCCTGGGTGGGTGGGTGGGTGGGTGGGTGGTAGGTTGTTGGCGGCCTCCTTTGCCGGCACCCACGCTGTTGAGCCCTGCGCTAGCCCCCGACTAGCTGCCCACAGCCCCGCACCTAGATATGTTTGCTTCTCCTCGCAGGTAATTAAGTATACGGTGTCCATAGGTATCAGGTATGGAGATGGACTTTTATTCGTCACGGGTAATGAATACGGATATGTGTATAAAATTATTTCGTGGGTACAAGTATGGTTATGTACAACCTATGCTTGTGGTACCTGATTGTCACCCCCTACGTAAGAGTGTGCTCCTTTTAACCTATGCTCAACCCCATGAGACAAAGGCAAACAATAAAACATTAATACAGACATATTTGGTAAAACTCTAAATCTAAAATATATTTTAAGTTGTGCAGCCAAGAATTAGTGGTTTTACCCTTTCTATATTTTTTCCTGAGCATATCCACCTTCTCCGCCATTAAAAAGTTTAGAATCTAATAGCGTTTGATTTGATTCCAACTCTACCAAATAAATATCTACCAGCTACAACCCTGCAAAACATGTCCTAAATTGTTGTGAAAGCACACCCACATATACAAATTTATGGATATCATGATTTTAACATTGATGAGTGCTTTTGCACTATTCCCTTCCTCATATATTTGAAGTCCACCAGTGACAATTGTTTCATTAACATAAGGAATGAAACAATATAACTATCTATTTACAGATCTTATGTAGTACCTATACCAATTAGAAGCATCCAAAAAAGTTAGCATGTTAGTCGGAGAAAAGCAAATAAATCTAGTCAAGTGTCAAAACGGGAAAAATATAATGGCTCAGACTAATGATGTAATATATTTTTATTTCTGAACTTTTTTTAAAAAATAAATCAATTGGCCACCCCTGCCCTGGCATGACAAGTTACTTAGGGTCGCTATTCATTACATGGCAGCCGTATATTATTGCCATGCCACATGACCAAATCCTTGGCAGACATTGTTTTTTATCTGCACGGCAACATAATTTTGCATGCCAATGCTCAAAAGGTTCAGATCTAGAAATAAGTTAAATAAGGTTAAATATAAGAAAAGAAGAGAATGTATGAGGTACTAGCTGGTAATTATTAATTTCGAATTTTGGAATTGTCGGATCAAGAATACCATGAAACTATGAATTCAAGATAGGTATGGCATGGGATTTATTAATTCTAAAATCCATATTTTTCGATTACGTTGAAGATGCACGTGTACACAACTGCGTAGGAGTGCACCCCTTAACAGACACAAAAATACGGATGCCAACGGCAAATCCTTAACCTCAATAAATTTCTTGTAACACCTCAGGTATTTACATACATGGAGAGCTACCAAACAACATCCAAATCTCACTAGTTCTAAAAATTATGAGAAATTTCGGCAGCTCTGTATTTATGAATATCGAAAAGACTAATAATATATTGTAATTTGATAATTCGAAGATGATTACTCTGGGCTACACAAATAATAACCAGATAATCAATTTCAGACCAAACTTCTCTACCACCTCATCTGGTTCAGGATCACCCAAGATTGAACCCGTTGCAACTTCTCCTTCATGTTGATGAAAATGTATGGTCTGCTTAGGCTTATTCCAAGTGTTATATCTGCTTCCCATCTCATGCTTCTTCTCTTTTTCTGATAGCCAAACACAGGATCAACAGTAGCTGACGATTCAAGGAATGCTCCACTCGTCGGACGGGTGAAGGAAAAATCTCACCTCATCCAACTTATTTCTCAAGATGGTGAGCAACATCGAGTTATCTCCGTATGGGGAATGGTTGGTATTGGCAAAACCACTCTGGTCAGCAGTGTCTATGAAAGCCAAGAGATCAGCAGCTTGTTTGAGCAGCGTGCCTGGGTCACTATCTCGCATCATCCTTTTGATCTTCACAACATCCTTTCAAGGTTAGCTTGGGAACTAGATGCACAAAATGTTGGTGTGCCTAGAAATGACACGCAATCAAACTTTGAAGCAATATCAGCTAAAATCAAGACTTCAAGCAGGAGCTGCCTCATTGTCCTTGATGATATAGTGTCCATTGAAGAATGGAACTTGATACAGCCACACTTGCCCATCGACACAAGCACACATATCATAGTCGTCACAAGGAAAGCAGGTGTTGCTGAACATTGCTCGACAACAGACAAAAGCATATATAAGTTGGAATATCTTGAAGATAATGAGGCACTCAAACTCTTCAAGAACAAGGTACTCTCCCACTGGTCCAAAATGAATTTTGCTTTTGTGTGCGTGTCAATCAAACTTGCTGACCATAAAACGTTTTCACATATGTAAGTATTAACATTGCAGAACACTTGTTGTGGTCTATTGACATTTCTTTTCTTTTTTTCTTTGGGACCCTACAACATTTGCCAATACTAGCTATGTAGTTTTGTCAGAACCTCTTTAAATTTTGTTGGGAATATTTTGTGTCATGTTCTTCTGCAGCAACTCATTTTGTCATTAGTTGTTGTTTTTTTCAGAAACAATTTTCCTTCAGCTACAGCTTCCCTTCACGTTACAATCTATCATCTACCTTTATCCATCTTAATGCTTAATCATGGATCTTCTCATAACAACTGTAGGTATTTCTGGGCAGTTCAGACATTAATTTGAATGCTGACATGACTATCCAAGCAGAACTGATCATAAACCGGTGTGATGGGCATCCCCTTGCAATAACCACTATTGCTGACTTCTTAGCCAGAAAGCCAAAAACAGCCATGGAATGGAAGAGGCTCCATGATGATTTCAGTGCTGGATCAGGGAGCAACCAAAATCTTGAGACCATAAGCAGAGCCCTTGCACCATCCTATGATGATCTGCCCTATCATCTAAAGCTATGCCTTTTGTACTTGTGCGTTTTCCCCAAAGGCTGCAACATCCGGCAGAAACGCCTTGTAAGACGGTGGGTTGCAGAAGGCTATACAAGTAATACTCATAGCATGAGTGCAGAACAGGTTGGGGAGGGATACTTCCAAGAGTTCATCAGCAGAAGCATCATTCGCCCATCAGAAACAGTAACCCACAATGTGGGAACTGTTGATCATTGCCAAGTCCATAATGTTATTCATGACATCATCGCCTTGAAATCAAAAGAAGAAAATCATGGCTTTGTACTTGGCCTCAGCTCAAGCAACCAAGACACAATACGGCATCTCTCTATAATCAATGAAGGTAAGGAAGGCAAGGACATGTTGAAGAGCACAAATCTGTCCCACGTATGATCGGTGACTATGTTTGGAGAGTGGACATCAGATTTAGATCTGGGCACGATGAGGCTGCTCCGGGTGCTAGATTTGGAAGGCACATCTGGTTTGAAGGACCATGACCTGAAAAAAATCAGCAATCTTCTTCTCCTGAAATACCTTTCTTTACGAGGATGCACTGACATTTATCATCTACCTGATGGATTGGGCAACCTATGGGACCTCCAGATGTTGGATGTTAGTGGCACAAGAATCATCAAGCTACCAAAAACCATCACCAAGCTGAAGAAGCTGTTGTACCTCCGCGCTGGCAATATACCAAACGATGATGACGCCTCTTCCTCAAAATTGAAAATGTCAAGCCATCTTTCAAAAAGCTTGCAGAAAGAAACTAGTGATGCGGAATTGACACAAGGGTTAGCTGAAACAGTTCAGCTGGGCACCACTTCGTTGAACAATGAAAAGAAGAGTGACAAATACAACAAATACAAAGTCTTGTTACCTACTTTCATGTTTGGAAGAGATATGCATGGCGTAAAAACTCCTGATGGGATCAGCGAACTGGATGTCTTGCACACACTAGGTGTTGTTAATGTTGCGTCTAGGAAAGCAATCCTAGATGAGATTGAAAAACTTACTAAACTGCACAAGTTAGGATTGACTGGTATCAACAAGAAAAATGGCCAAGGTGTTCTTTGTGCAATTGCTAAACTTACCCTCTTACACTCATTATCATTGCCAGCAGAGGGGAAGCCAGGTTTACATGGTTGTCTTGATCACGACATCTCACTTCCAGAAAACCTTCATAGCCTCAAGATTTATGGAAATCTAGTTATACTACCAACATGGATCACCCAGCTCCAGCATTTGGTGAAGCTGAAGCTACGAAGCACCCAATTGGAGCTGGCTTTATCCATGGAAGTCCTTGGGAAGCTACCTCATTTGGCCATTCTACGGCTGTGGAAGGATTCTTTTCAGGATGAA
The DNA here is from genome assembly GCA_000418225.1 of Zizania latifolia. Lineage (NCBI taxonomy): Eukaryota > Viridiplantae > Streptophyta > Magnoliopsida > Poales > Poaceae > Zizania > Zizania latifolia. The sequence goes on from KE371967.1 coordinate 702,389, forward strand.
GAAATCAATTTCTGGCAGGGGCTTTTCCCAAGCCTTGTAATACTGGAGTTGTCTAATCAAGATGGCCTCAAATCATTTAGATTCATGAACGGAGCATTACCTAGGCTTCAGTCACTCCATGTTGAGAATTGCATACATGTAGACAACAATGGGTTTTCTGGTATATCATTTCTCCCAAGCCTCAAAGAAGTTATGCTCAAGGGTGACTACAACAACCAATTCAGGGACAACTTGCATGTCCAACTTACTCAGAATAAAAACCAACCTGTTCTGAAGTGGGCAAGTGCTTGATAATTGTAGTCTATTGTTATTTCTGTTTCCATTTCATGTATCCTATAATTTGTGTTCAATTCCCTTCTTGTTCTTTGTTTCTTAGAGTTTGGTACATTAAGTTAGTGTCAAAACGAATCGTTTCTGTTTGCCCCCCTCGAAATAATTGGCATGTTTTCCTCTTAAATGCTATATGTAAGTTGAATGTTGTCATCTTCAATTTGAAGGCTTGATGCTGTGCTATCTACTATAAATTGTGTGGGTACCTTCTATTATAAATGTAGCTATTTGCTATAAGGATTTAAAACCGACCGTTGGTTTGGACATAGAGGGATCCTGCACTGTCTGTCCCAATTCAAATGATGATAGAATGTGAATGACCTCTCCACCTATATCGCGTCTACATAATCGTTTGATTTGGCAACCGTCCTTAGTTCAACTGTTGAAAGGACAATAGTGTCGCTCCCAAAATAACACAATTATGACCTACCTGTGTAATCCATCCATATACTAGGAAAATACATAGTATATAATAATAATGCTAGTTATTACTAGGAAAATACATAGTATATAATAATAATGTTAGTTATTGGAAAACGTAATAAATTATAAATAAAGTATTTATTACAAAGGCATATAAATCATCTCAAACAAGAATAAACAACAACAGCGGAATAAGCGGGTGCCTAGTTCCATCTTCGTAGGTACTTGAATGCAGCACTAATAGAGAACTAGCCTTTATCCAACCCCTTTAGCACTACTAGAGAACTAGCATTTATCCAACCCCTTTAGTAAATAACATCCCTATTAGAAGCGCACAAAGGAGTGTATGTGAGCACTGGAAGTTAAACGCTGATTTTGTCAAATTCTTAAGATTACACCAAATCGAGCTGGACTAACACCCTCTCAATTTCTCACCAAATCCAAAGCTAATTAACTGCCAAAGTTTAAATATAGCTATGAGTCGATTATAACAAGAGAACATGCTGCAGGAAGGAATTGTATGCCACTGATTCTAAGAAATTGTTATGGCCATTTTGTCAACTCAGCCATGTTGTCAGTTGGTATAACAGCTGGGATGATGTGCAGCATAATAAAGCAAGTTACTTGAGCGAGAGCCTGAATAGTGAGGCATATTTTTATGACGATGAGGTTGTCTTCTCATACGTGAAGAAAAAGAAAAGGAACAACTTTTGTGACAAATAAGAGAGCACTACTTCCAGTGGTGAAAATTAAGGAAGAAGGATTCATGCCGCCTTAGTGGTGTGGTTCATGCCAACGCTCGATCGCATGAATTGTTTGTACTCGAATTCTAGAGATGGTGAACTGATGAGGAATTGAGGTGGCACTTTGATAAGCAGAACAAGGATGGAAAGCTTCCAAACCCTACAGATGCTTGTCAGTGAAAAAACATTGATACCATGTATCCAGATTTTGTTACAGATCTAAGAAATGTATGGTTCCCATTGAGTACGGATGGAATGAATTCTTTTGTGACTTATAAACTTATAGTTATTTCCATACTGAAGTTAGTAATAGTGAAAAAATAAATCCAGTTAACAATACTATGTTTGAATTGAAATTGCATTATCTATGCTTCAAAGTAAATTCATACGTGTTTAGTTTAATTTGTAAAGTTCAAAATAATTTACAACTTTTAGATTACATTTGACTCCTGCTACATAACGGCAACGCATTATTTCAAATAAAATATTCTCTTCTTCAAATGCAATTTTTTATGTCTGTTTAAATATCAACTTCCCACAGTTGGAGAGCATCTCCATTCACCTAAATTTTAAAATACCAGCTTCCCATAGTTGCTCTTACTTCTGTAGATATAAAGATGAAGAACCATAAATGAGCTCAATCTTGAACAATTCAACCTAAGGAATCTCTTCTTCAATTTGATCTTGGTAAATTTTAAAATACCAACTTCCCATAGTTGCTCTTACTAATGTAGAGATAAAGATGAAGAACAATAAATGAGCTCAATCTTGAACAATTCAAAAAAAGAAATCTCTTCTTCAATTTGATCTTGGTAAATTTTAAAATACCAACTTCCCATAGTTGCTCTTACTTCTGTAGAGATAAAGATGAAGAACCATAAATGAGCTCAATCTTGAACAATTCAACCTAAGGAATCTCTTATTCAATTTGATATTGGTATATTTTAAAATACCAACTTCCCACAGTTGGAGAGCATCTCCAGCCACCTATGCACTTGGTTTGGTTGTCACTTTGCAGCCTGGGGCTCTGAGTTCGCTTGATCTAGTGCTCTATCAAATTTTTGTAGTGTCAGACATTGGGAAAGTTTTAATAATATCAATTTTTCGTACATTGGTGTTGAGAGAAAATAATTAAGAGAGAAGTACATGGGTATGACTTGGTAGAGAAACAAATTTATGGGTTTTTGGTTTGCTGTCCAATCAAAACTTTTGGTATGGCATAAACCAAACTGACTCAATTTTTAAGTTAAAATATCGACTTGTTCTATTGCAAATGTATCTTTTCTAAGCAAGAGGTATACTTATGATATTGTTAACTTGCTCCTAGTGTAAGTTTGATTAATTACGATGATAGATGTGCAGGATAACAAATTAACAGAAAGTAAGTTGCTTACTAAAATAGTTGCTTGAGCTGGATCCCAGTCGATTACTCACAAGTCATCACTGTCCTCTTGTAGGCAACGTCACTAATAGTCTGTCATTACTGACGTGATGAGATCATAAAAGTCATGTATCGTTCATCACTAATGGTCCTGCCTGAAATTCTAGTGTGATCACTGATCAGTTTTAGGCATTGATGGCCTGCCACTTTGAGCAATTGTCATAGGTGTTGGTTGATTTTTTCGGTTAGAGATTAAACCACCTAATCTTTATCCCAAATCTAATTAAGAGATAAAATATGCCATGATCGGTGGCATAGAGTCCTACTAGTATATGACTAAGAGTCCTAGTCCAACATGGATAAGCCCCCGAGACCCACCGGTGCTTATAAATACAAGAGAGGCTAGGAGTAAGAATGAAAGTGGTTCAGATAGTTTTCGTCCGTAGCCGTAAAAAATAGATTCGGATTCGGATTTTTTTTGTTTCAGATATAGATTCGGTTTTTTTCGCAAACTCCCTAGGAATATGAAACCCTAAATCGGGATTTTCCCAAAACTGAAACCATGAAGTCCTAAAGAACTCAGATCGATGAACTCTACTGGTGTGAAATTAGTTTTTCTTACCCCACTTCAAGC
>KE371967.1:712697-723954 GCA_000418225.1 Zizania latifolia
GCTCCGAACACAGCCAACCAGATTGAGGAATTCTTTACGGCCGTCCGCAGTTACCCACAGATAGCTAACCTCGCCCCAGGAATTTTACAGCCGTGCCAAGAGATTATCGATTTAACAAGGCTCTGATACCAAATCTGTTAGCTCTCCTACGAATTTGCTGGAAGAATCGCTCACCGTATCGATTTCTCGCGCAAGAACACCGTTCTGCCGAGCCGCCGCCAATTCCTTCTTTTCATTCCATAGTCATCTGCTGCAGTTAGTTATTTGCCTTTTATACAGGACAAGCACTCGACCCAGACTCACGCCATTACACGGCCCACTCTGGCCCAAATACGCGGACACTCGGCTTCCTCTCACGGCGTGGCTCGGGACGCGGCACGGACGGCTGTAGCGTATCCGGCACGGTCCTGACACTGTGTCCGCCGAAATACCAGCTCTCCGTCTTGCGGGGATTTAGTTCCCTTTGACCGTTTCGATCTTTTAGAAACTTGGCGGATTTTACGGGATATGGAAACCGATTCGATTTAGATCGTGATCGCGACACGAGATCATGTTACTCCTATATAAATACCCGTCTATCTAGCCGATTCCGTATGTGTATGATATACGAGATACAACAGATTAGATCAGAATAGATCGATTTGCCTCTCCTCTCTGTTGCGCTGCTGCCGTAGTCTACTTCATCTCTTTCTCCAGCGTGCACCGACGAGAGGGAGAGCAAGTCTTCGAAACCTCTCGCTCTTGTGATCCTGCACCGGGAGAGGGCGAATAAGGTTTTTGGGAAGCGCTCCGCGCGACTGCTCACATCCGTCACCACGGCGAGCCTTCCGTCCACGTCCACCGTTGGTCGCCGTCGGATACTGCGATCCGACACCAACAGGAGCAATTCTGCACCGACCGCGACTTCATCTTTGGCTACCGTACAGTATGTGTGCTACCTTTTTGTACGGTTATTGATCATGTTTTGCGAAATCATGATTGCCATATTCCTGTTTATTAGTATGATAGATCTATTCATGCTAGTTTTAGCGGATGCCATGATTTATCTATTTTAAAAATTAATCTTACAATTGCCTAATTATCCAACAATCCAAAAACCTTATCTTAGGCAATCTTTAATTTATTCAATGGCTGGTTTTACGGATGCACTGAGGCCGAAAAATTTTTCTGGTGTGCATTTTAAGAGATGGCAAACAAATGTCCGTCTCTGGCTTACTACTGTGAATGTATGGGAAGCGAAACTTAGTAAACCTAAGGATGAACTTTCTGCTGATGAGCAAAAGAAATTCGCTGAGGCCAATAATCTCTTCGTGGGATGCATTCTAGGCGTGCTCTCTGACCATTTGTGTGATGTTTATATCACTATGACAGATGTGAAAGAGTTGTGGGATGCTCTGACTACAAAATATGGCGCATCAGATGCAGGCAGTGAACTATATCTCATGGAGAGCTTTCATGACTACAGGATGGTGAATAACCGTTCTGTGGTGGAACAAGCTCATGAGGTTGTGTGCATTGTCAAGGAACTTGATCTCGTTAAGTGTCCTCTACCCGACAAGTTTGTGGCAGGTTGCATAATTGCAAAGTTACCTTCTTCATGGAGAAACTTTGCCACTACTCTAAAACATCAGAGACAAGAGATATCAGTTGAAAACTCGATAGCGTCTCTTGATGTTGAAGAGAAAGCTAGGGCAAAGGACGCTTTTGAGAAAGGAGGTGAGGGCCAGTCTAGCGCTAACTTGGTGCAGAAATCCCCACATAGCAAGAGCAAAGGGAAAAATAAGCCTAACAAGGTGATGAAGACCACTACCTTTAAGAAGAAGAAAAATAAAGCCGAGTTGAATTGCTTCACTTGCGGTGAACTGGGACATTTCTCCAAAGATTGTCCAGATCGCGCAGACCGCAAAGGGCAAAGGGCTAAGAATGTCAACATAGTGACCATCGGTAATACTGAGGATCGGTACGATAATCTACCTACTGTACTTTCAGTATTTCAAACTACCAGCTAGTGATTTGATACGGATGCCAATGTTCATGTGTGTGCTGATATCTCTATGTTTTCCTCTTACCAGGTCATCCAGGATTCTTTCGTCCTAATGGGAAATGGGTCACATGCTTTCTGTTCATGGTGTTGGCACGGTAGATCTAAAGTTTACTTCAGGAAAGATCGTGCAGCATGTTCCTACTATCAACAAGAATTTTGTTAGCGGTTCCGTTCTGTGCAAGAACGGGTTTAAGGTAGTCTTAGAGTCAAATAAATTAGTCTTGTTGAAACATAGATAATTCATTGGTAAAGGTTATGATTGTGGAGGTCTGTTCCGCTTTTCCCTTTCAGATTTTAGCAATAAGTTAGTGAACCATATTTGTAGCAAGATTAATGATGATGCGAGTGTTTGGCATTCACGTTTATGTCACGTTAATTTTGGCTTGATATCTCGATTGTCCAGTATAAGTTTAATTCCGAATTTCACCATTGCCAAAGGTTCTAAGTATCGTAGTTGTGTGCAATCGAAGCAACCTCGGAAGCCTCACAAGACGGTTGAGGAGAGAAACTTGGAACCTCTAGAACTCATACATTCTGATCTTTGCGAGATGAATGGTGTGTTGACAAAGGGTGAAAAGAGATATTTCATGACATTGATTGATGATGCGTCTAGATTTTGTTATGTTTATCTGTTGCAAACTAAGGATAGGGCATTAGACTACTTTAAAATCTATAAGGCCGAAGTTAAAAATTGACTAGAGAGATAGATCAAACGTCTAAGGTCTGATCGTGGTGGTGAATATTTTTCTAAAATATTTGATGAATTCTGTGAGGAACACGGTATTATTCATGAGATGACGCCTCCCTATTTGCCCTAATCAAACGAGGTTGCCAAGAGGAAAAACCACACGCTAACTGACTTGGTTAACGCCATGTTAGATACTGTCGGTTTATCAAATGCATGGTGGGGGAGGCTTTGTTGACTGTAAGTCATTTCCTGAATAGAGTTCCAAACAAGAATAAAGAACAACTTTCATATGAGATATGTATTGAGAGAAAACCGTCACTTTCTTACTTGCGCACTTGGGGGTGTTTGGCAAAAGTCAATGTCCCAATTATGAAGAAACACAAGTTGGGACCTAAGACAGTAGATTGCATCTTTTTAGGATATGCTCAGAGGAGCATGGTGTATAGATTTTTGGTAGTAAAATCTGAGGTGCCTATATGCATGTTGATACTATTTTAGAATCTCGTGATGCAATATTTTTTGAGAATATGTTTCCTATGAAAGATATGCATAACACTGCTAGATTTTCTGCTGAGATAATTTCTGAACCTGATACACCTATTAATTTTGAGTCTTCTGAACAACATAATCAGTTTGAGAAAATCCTTGAGGAGGATGACAGCGAAGCTCCTAGAAGGAGTAAGAGACAAAGGGTTACAAAATCCTTTAGTGATGATTTCACTGTGCACCTTGTGGATGACACTCCTACGACCATTACCGAGGCATATGCATCTTCGGATGCAGATAATTGGAAAGAAGCTGTCCATAATGAGATGGACTCGATTCTATCAATGGTACATGCGAACTCACTGAACGATCGTACGATTGCAAATCCGTGGGTTGTAAGTGGGTGTTCAAGAAAAAGCTTAGACCTGATGGTACTATTGAGAAGTACAAGGCTCAGCTTGTGGCCAAAGGTTACACACAAAAAAAGACGAAGACTTTTTCGATACTTATTCACCTGTCGCTAGACTGACCACTATCAGAGCATTACTTTCCTTGGCTGCCTCATATAGTCTTATCGTTCATCAAATGGACGTAAAGACAACTTTCCTAAATGGAGAGTTGGATGATGAGATCTACATGGATCAGCCTGATGGGTTTGTAGTGAAGGGTCAAGAGAGCAAGGTATGTAAACTATTAAAGTCTTTGTACGGCCTGAAACAAGTGCCTAAGCAGTGGCATGATAAGTTCGATAGAACTTTAACTTCTGTGGGCTTTGTCATAAATGAGGCCGATAGATGTGTATACTATCGACATGGTGAGGGCGAAGAAGTTATATTATGTTTGTATATCGACGACATACTGATCTTTGGCATAAACATTGATGTGATCGATGAAGTCAAGTCATTTATGTCAAAGAGTTTTGATATGAAAGATCTGAAAGAAGCTGATGTTATACTCAACATTAAATTGATTAAGGACTAGAATGGAATTACACTTTCACAATCTCATTATATTGAGAAGGTCTTAAGACGGTTCGGCTATAAAGACAGCAGGCATTCTCTAACACCTTATGATCCCAGTGTGATACTTCGAAAGAACAAGAAAATTGACAAAAATTAACTGAGATGCTCTTAGATAATCGGTTCACTCATGTACCTAGCTAGCGCAACAAGACCCGACATATTATTTGCTGTGAGCAAATTGAGCAGGTTCATGTCCAACCCGGGTAGTGATCACTGGCATACACTTGAAAGAGTTATGCACTACTTAGAAGGTACTATGAGTTATGTGATTCACTATTCTGGGCACTCCGCTATGCTTGAGGGATATAGTGCTTCAAACTGGATATCTGATGCTGATGAGCTTTATGCCATGACTGGGTATGTTTTTACCCTTAGAGGTGGTGTAATATATGGAGGTCTTACAAACAGACCATTCTGATGAGATCAACCATGGAAGCAAAACTCACTATTCTAGACACAGCAACTGCAGAGGCAAAGTGGCTACGTGAACTATTGATGGACTTGCCTGTGGTTGAAAAACCAGTGTCCGCTATTCTTATGAACTGTGACAATCAAACTGCGATAGTCAAAGTAAACCGTGCTAAGGATAATGCGAAGTCATCAAGACATGTTAAAAGACGATTGAAGTCTGTCAGGAAGTTGAGAAACTCCGGAGTAATAAGTGTGACTTATATTTAAACAGACAAAAACCTGACAGATCCCTTTACAAAAGGGCTATCACGAAATGTGATAGAAAATGCATCGAGGGAGATGGGTGTGAGACCCATATGAGTTGCCATAATGGTAACCCAACCTATATGATCGGAGATCCCATGAATTAGGACATGGGAAAAATAAGCTATTGGTTAACCGAGGAGAGTAATTTCTATTCCTAACTCTCTCTAAGTGAAGATGCAATACTCTCAGATACTGTAAGACAGGTTGGCTTTAAGCCTTAATGTATTATGTTGGCTTTAATTAGCGAAGATGCTATCCTACAGAGCATTCTTGAAAGAATACACCTATATGAGCCTGACTGTTTAACGTCGTAGTCCACAAGACTTGGGTGATCTCTAGTAAGCTCGTTATGAGACCAGGGAGTATGACGCATATGCTCCACCTACAGGGTAGGCTACTAGCAGCCAGGTACTAGTTTGACTTTGAGTGAAACTCATTCGCACAAAACTTGCAATTCAAGGGATAGTTCATTGTTCAAGTTGTGAATGAGTGTAGCTTGGAGTTCTAGGCGAGAGTTTAACTTAACAGTCCTCGCTGAAACGCTGGTATATCAAATAACAGTGAGAAACAGATAAATCTCTAAATAGGCATTTGAGATTTGGTGGGGGATTGCTGGAATTTTGGACTAGGTCCACATAAATATTTCAGAAATTCCTAAATAAATCTCAAAGGCCCATGCCGAGTTAGGAACGTCGTGGGTTCGGGGTTAGCACTGAAAGTGTCGAACCTGAGCCGGGCGCTCAAGCGTGGTCGGGAGTCGGTACTAAAAGTGTCGAACCTGAGCCGGGTGCTTAGGCATGGTCGGGAGTCGGCACTGAAAGTGTCGAACATGAGCCAGGTACTCAGGAGGTCGGGGGTCAGCACTGGTAGTGTCGGACCCAAGCCATGGAGACGGTAGTTGGCAGTCGGGGGTTGAATGTCGGAGGTCGGCAAGACCGACCCTGTGTCCGCCGAAATACCGGCTCTCTGTCTTGCGGGGATTTAGTTCCCTTTGGCCGTTCTGATCTTTTGGGAACTTGGTGGATTTTACGGGATACGGAAACCAACTCGATTTAGATCGTGATCACGACACGAGATCGTGTTACTCCCATATAAATACCCGTCTATCTGGCCGATTCCGTATGTGTGTGATATACAAGATACAATAGATTAGATCAGAATAGATTGATTTGCCTCTCCTCTCTGTTACGCTGCTGCCGTAGTCTACTCCATCCCTTTCTCTGGCATGCACTGGCGAGAGGGAGAGCAGGTCTTCAGAACCTCTCGCTTTTGTGATCATGTACCGGGAGAGGGCGAATAAGGTTTTTGGGAAACGCTCCGCGCGACTGCTCACATCCGTCACCACAGCGCGCCTTCCGTCCACGTCCACCGTCGGTCGCCGTTGGGTACTACGATCCGACACCAACAGGAGCAATTCTGCACCGACCGCAACTTCATCTTTAGCTATCGTATAGTACGTGCGCTACCTTTCTTTACGGTTATTGATCATGTTTTGCGAAACCATGATTGCCATATTCCTGTTTATTAGTATGGTAGATCTGTTCATACTAGTTTTAGCGGATGCCATGATTTATCTTTTTTAGAAATTAATCTTGCAATTGTCTAATTATCCAACATCCTCTCTCAAGATTGATGTATGTACGTGCATACCTTTCAATCTAAGCATCTTGATCAATTTGATACTCCGATTACATACAAGACGAACGCTAAGGGGAGGCCAGCGATAAATCCAACATACATCGCTAAATTCCTATCACGTGTATAAACGTTGATTTTGTCAAACTCATAAGTATACATCTTAAGCCGAGCTTAGGGATGGCGACAGGTATGAAACCCACATGTTAGTGTAAAAATTCATCCACGATGTAAATCGGTGAAATATTTTTAAACCTGTGCCTGTGAAACTAACGGGTTTTAAATCAAACATATACACAAATCCGCTGGGTACCCGAAACCCAATGAAAAAACTCATAGATTCAACATAGTAGTAATATTTTACAAAATGATTAAATCCTGAAACCATGTATACTCTAACATATTATAGAAACGTAGGGCTTTTGAAAATAAAACACAATCTAAAAACTGTGTGAAAAAACATAGGACTTTCAAAAATAAAACACAATCTAAAACATATATTATGCTTTTTTACTTGCTCACATTTTTAAATAAAAACATTGGTAACAAAAATCGTTATTGTTATCAATTCTCTAGATGTTCTTTTAGGGCTGACCTAGGATAGGCAGTGAAGGTGGCTGAGTACTCCGAGGTTCTCAAGCCGGACGAACAACCATGACCATGGCGAGCAATGGCGAGGTTAGGGTTAGGATCGAGAAATGAAATGAGGATTTGTACACACTTCTACTCCTACAGTCTTAATGGGCTGGACTGGTAACATGCCGTAGAAATCAGGATGAATTTTAAGAAAAAAATTAATTAATCGAGTAAACACATATCAATCGATAGGTTTTAAATCAAATCTGCACGTGATCCAGTCATAATACCCAAACATATGAACCCATAAACATAAATTTAAACTCAAACATATATCTTTTACATACCCACCTCGGAACAAAATTCATGGGTACACATCAAGTCGAGCTGGACCATACGCGGAGCTGTTACCAAGCCACCAAATCGTTCTACATTTCTCGCCAAATCCAAAGCAAACTGCCAAAGTTTAAAAATGTAGCCACGGGCCCGTGATAACAACAGAACACGCTTCAGGAAGGAATACAGTTACGTGACACAAATTATAAGATTGTGATGTGTCCGGCCGTTCGCGGTCAACTCAACCCCGTCATTGTGATCAGTTGGAATAACTGGGATGATGTGATGTGCGCGCCGCGCACGTCGACACAACACATCGAGTCGCTTGAGCTAGAGCCCGATTATTCAAAAGGACTCCATCACTAGTACCCAACCGAATGCCTACATAAGCCACCCTGAGCGTCTCCGGAATGTGAGCACAAGCACAGTTCGGAAGATAAACAAACAAACAAACACCATCAGAGAATGGAATCGATGGATTCGTCAGCAGTAGCCGAATTGTCGATGGCATCGATAGAGCTGGCCTCGACGGTGTTGGAGCTGCTGCACGGTGATGCAAGCGCGACGAAGGCTGCCGATGACATGCTGGAGGAGGAGGAAGATGTGGTTGTCATCAGGAAGGAGCTGGAGATGATGCAGTCGTTCCTGATGGATATCGCCGACAAGCGCCGTCCTAGCCAGATGGCCATGTCCAGGAGCTTCAAGACCTGGCTCCGGCAGCTTTGGGGCCTGGCTCACGACGTCGAGGACTGCCTCATGCAGTTTTACCTCCATCTGGAGAGCCCGTCCCGTGCTGCCAGCTCCAAGCAGCTCCTGCCACGAGGCACCATTGCCAAGCAGATGAGAAGCCTGAGGAACCAAATCAAGCAAGTGAACAAGAGCAGTGAGCTCTACTGTAAAGCGATTTCTTCTCTCGACGATGCTGCCGCTGTGCCGTCACAGGTAAACAAACACGGGTATACTTGCTTACTTTCTTTGTGTGCATAGTTGAAAACTTGGCATGAGTTTCTTGCGTGGATGATCGACCATCATGTGTAAGGTATAAAACATGTCTCTTGAGTTCTCGCGTGTCTGTGTGTGTGGGTGTGTGGGTGGGGGGAGGGTATGGTTGCCGGCAGCCTCCTTTGCCCGCGTCCACGCTGCTGAGCCCCGCACCGGCCCCGACTGGCTGCCTACAGCCCTGCACCCAGATATGTTTGCTTCTCCCTGCGGGTAATTGAGTATACGGTGCCCACAAGTATCAGGTATGGACATTGATTTTTATCCGTCGTAGGTAATGGATATGGGTAGTGTATAAAATTATTTTGTGGGTATGAGTATGGTTACGTACAACCTATATGTATGTGGTACCTAATTGTCACCCCCTACGTAAGAGTGTGCTCCTTTTAATAACCTATACTCAACCCCATGAGACAAAGGCAAATAATAAATCAGTAATACGGGCATATTTGATAGAGCTCTATATCTAAAATATATTTTAAGTTGTGGAGCCAAGAATTAGTGGTTTTACCCATTCTATATTGTTTCCGGAGCATGTCCACCTTCTCCGCCATTAAAAAGTTTAGAATCTAATAGTGTTTGCTTTTGATTTCAACTCCACCAAATAAATATCTACCAGCTACAACCCTGCAAAACATGTCCTAAATTGTTGTGAAAGCACACCCACATATACAAATTTATGGATATCAAGATTTTAACATTGATGAGTGCTTTTGCACTATTCCCTTCCTCATATATTTGAAGTCCACCAATGACAATTGTTTCATTAACATAAGGAATGAAACAATATAACTATCTATTTACAGATCTTATATAGTACCTATACCAATTAGAAGCTTCCAAAAAGGGAAATTTTACAATCCTTGAGGAGGTACTAAGAGATACCAAAATTAACACTGAAAATTATGGTACCTTCAGGTACCTCCTCCTCAAGGAATATAAAATCACTCTTCCAAAAAAGTTAGCATGCATGTTAGTAGGACAAAATCAAATAAATCTAGTCAAGTGTCAAAACGGGAAAAATATAATGGCTCAGACTAATGATGTAATATATTTTTATTTCTGAACTTTAAAAAAAAAAATCAATTGGCCACCCCTGGCATGACAAGTTACTTAGGGCCGCTATTCATTACATGGCAGCCGTATATATTGCCATGCCACATGACCAAATCCTTGGCAGACATGGTTTTTAATCTGCCCGGCAACATAATTTTGCATACCAATGCTCAAAAGGTTCAGATCTAGAAAATAAACTAAAAATGTTTAAATATAAGAAAAGAAGAGTCACTAGCTGGTAATTATTAATTTCGAATTTTGAAATTGTCTGATTAATAATATCATGAAACTATGAATTCAAGAGGGTATGACATGGGATTTATTAATTCTAAAATCCATATTTTCCGATAACATTGAAGATACACAAAAATACGGATGCCAACGGCAAATCCTTAACCACAATAAATTTCTTGTAACACCTCAGGTATTTACAGACATGGAGAGCTACCAAACAACATCCAAATCTCACTAATTCTAAAAATCATTAGAAATTTCGGCAGCTATGTATTTATGGACATCGAAAGACTAATAATATTGTAATGCAAAGATGATTACTCTGGGCTACACAAATAATAACCAGATAATCAATTTCAGACCAAACTTCTCTACCACCTATTCATCTGGTTCAGGATCACCCAAGATTGAACCCGTTGCAACTTCTCCTTCATGTTCATGAAAATGTACGGTCTGCTTAGGCCTATTCCAAGTTTTATATCTGCATCCCATCTCATGCTTCTTCTCCTTTTCTGATAGCCAAACCCAGGACCAACAGTAGCTGACGATTCCAGGAATGCTCCACTCATCGGACAGGTGAAGGAAAAATCTGACCTTATCCAACTTATTTCTCAAGATGGCGAGCAACATCGAATTATCTCCGTATGGGGAATGGTTGGTATCGACAAAACCACTCTTGTCAGCAGTGTCTATGAAAGCCAAGAGATCAGCAGCCTGTTTCAGCAGCGTGCCTGGGTCACTATCTCGCATCATCCTTTTGATCTTCACGGCATCCTTTCAAGCTTAGCTCAGGAACTAGATGCACAAAATGTTGGTGTGCCTGCTGGAAATGACACGCAATCAAACTTTGATGCAATATCAGCTAAAATCAAGACTTCAAGCAGGAGCTGCCTCATTGTCCTTGATGATGTAGTGTACATTGAAGAATGGAACTTGATACAGCCACACTTTTCTGAGGACACAAGCACAAATATTATAGTCATCACAAGGGAAGCAGGTGTTGCTGAACATTGCTCGACAACTGAGGAGCCATGGTGAATATCATGGGGATGATGAGTGATTGTCAACGGGAGAGAAGATGATGATGGTGATGAGAAGACCTCCGAGGGGAGGCAGTGACTTGTCGTGATGGAGCTCGCGTGTGACTCAGGTACACAGACGGACGTTCATCGGACAGAGGGGTCGCGAGGACGTGCCGGTCCAATCCGGGTGCATGGAGCAGAAGCGGCAAGCGGACGTGATTCGTCGTGGTGTCGACCGATGCGACTCAGGTACATGGACGACCGACCACCGGGCTGAGGAGTCGCGGGGTCGGATCGGTCCAATCCGGGTGCACGGTGCGGAGGCGACGGACGCTTTGACGGCTTCGGCTTAAAACCGTCAACCTGCTAACGGAAAAGGGAGTTCGGCGTCAAAGTTAGCGGTGTCGTAGCGGTTACGAAAAGCATCGGCACCGAATAATAT
>KE371967.1:733415-755945 GCA_000418225.1 Zizania latifolia
AGCAAGCTCCTCGACGACTCCGACCTCTCTCCGGCAAAGATCAACACCGAGTTTCTTAGTATAAACTTCTTGCCTATAACGTGTTCGATCTAATGTATCCAAGCACTTGACTTTTGTATTGCACTGCGTTTGTTGATTAACATATTTTGGTATAAACTTGTGCATGTCGAGTGTTTGAGATTTTGCTTGTATGCTCTTGGATTGAGTAATTTTTGAGTTGTCCATGTACATGCACACCAAGTGTTCGATTGTTTGTGCATAAGTGCATTGCGCGTGTCTTCTTCATAGAACGCTTGCTGCACTTGTGAATGCATTTTGATCAACACTTGTTTATATGTTGGGCAATCTCTTTTGGAGAGTTTGAGAAAATTTTCTGTGGACCGGAACTTCCGGTAATACCCGGAACTTCCGTTTTGACCCTTCTGGTTCCAGATTTAATTCAGCCGGAACTTCTGGTAACTATCGGAACTTTCGGTTACCGGAACTTCCGGTAACAACCGGAACTTTCGATCTGACCATTCTGTTTCTGTTCTGGAACTTCCGGTAATACCCGAAACTTCCGGATTGAGCTTACTGTTTTCAGAATTGGTTTTTGTTTCCGCTGATTTTATATTGCGCCCATTCACACCCCCCCCCCTCTGGTCGCTAGTTTCGGTCCTACAACAACAGACAAAAGCATATATAAGTTGGAATATCTTGAAGATAATGAGGCACTCAAACTCTTCAAGAACAAGGTACTCTCCCACTGGTCCAAAATGAATTTTGCTTGTGTGCGTGTCAATCAAACTTGCTGACCATAAAACATTTTCAGATATGTAAGTATTAACATTGCAGAACACTTGTCGTGGCCTATTGCCATTTATTTTCTCTTTTTATTTGGGACCCTACAACATTTGCCAATACTAGCTATGTCGTTTTGTCAGAACCTCTTTAAATTTTGTTGGGAATATTCTGTCATGTTCTTCTTCTGAAGAAACTCATTTTGTCATTAGTTGTTTTTTTCAGAAACAATTTTCCTTCAGCTATAACTTCCCTTCACGTTACAATCTATCATCTAGCTTTATCCATCTTAATGCTTATTCATGAATCTTCTCATAACAACTGTAGGTATTTCTGGACAGTTCAGACATTGGTTTGAATGCTGACATGACTACCCAAGCAGAACTCATCATAAACGAGTGTGATGGGCATCCCCTTGCAATAACCACTATTGCTGGCTTCTTAGCCAGAGAGCCAAAAATAGCTGTGGAATGGAAGAGGGTGCATGATTATTTCAGTCCTGGATCAGATAGCAACCAACATCTTGAGACCATAATCAGAGCCCTTGCACCATCCTATGATGATCTGCCCTATCATCTAAAGTTATACCTTTTGTACTTGTGCGTTTTCCCCAAAGGCTACAACATCAGGCAGAAACGCCTTGTAAGACGGTGGGTTGCATGTGGGAAGTGTTGATCATTGCCAAGTCCGTAAAGTTATCCATGACATCATAGCCTCGAAATCAAAAGAAGAAAATCATGGCTTTGTACTTGGCCTCAGCTCAAGCAACCAAGATACAATACGACATCTCTCTCTAATCGGTGAAGGTAAGGTAGGCAAGGACATGTTGGAGGGCACAAACCTATCCCACGTACGATCAGTGACTGTGTTTGGAGAGTGGACATCAGATTTCAATCCGGGCACGATGAGGCTTCTTCGGGTGCTGGATTTGGAGGGCACATCTGGTTTGAAGGACCATGACCTGAAAAAAATCAGCAATCTTCTTCTCCTAAAATACCTTTCTTTATGAGGATGCACTGACATTTATCATCTACCTGATGGATTGGGCAACCTGTGGGACCTCCAAATGTTGGATGTTAGTGGCACAAGAATCATCAAGCTACCAAAAACCATCACCAAGCTGAAGAAGCTGTTGTACCTCCGCGCTGGCAATATACCAAACGATGATGACGCCTCTTCCTCAAAATTGAAAATGTCAAGCGATCTTTCAAAAAGCTTGCAGAAAGAAACTAGTGATGCAGAATTGACACAAGGGTTAGCTGAAACAGTTCAGCTGGGCACCGCTTCGTTGAACAATGAAAAGAAGAGTGACAAATACCACATATACAAATTCTTGGTACCTAGTTCCATGTTGGGAAGAGATCTGCATGGCGTTAAAACTCCTGATGGGATCAGCAAACTAGGTGTCCTGCACACACTAGGTGTTGTTAATGTTGCATCGTCCAAGGATTCAATCCTAGGTGAGATTGAAAAACTTACCGAACTGCACAAGTTAGGATTGACTGGTATCGACAAAAAAAACAGCCAAGGTGTTCTTTGTGCCATTGCTAAACTTACCCTCTTACGCTCATTATCATTGCGAGCAGAGGGGAAGCCAGGTTTACATGGCTGTCTAGATCATGACATCTCAATTGGAGCTGGCTTTCTCCATGAAAGTCCTTGGGAAGCTACCTCCTTTAGCCATTCTACGGTTGTGGAAGCATTACCTAGGCTTCAGTCACTCCATGTTGAGAATTGCATACATGTAGACAACAATGGGTTTTCTGGTATGTCATTTCTCCCAAGCCTCAAAGAAGTTATGCTCAAGGGTGACTACAACAAATTCATGGACAACTTGCGTGCCCAACTTACTCGGAATCAAAACCGACCTGTTCTGAAGGGGGCATGGGCTTGATAATTGTAGTCTATTGTCATTTCTGTTTCCATTTCATGTATCCTATAATTTGTGTTCAATTCCCTTCTTGTTTTTTGTTTCTTAGAGTTTGATACATTAAGGTAGTGTCGAAATGAATTGTTTCGATTTGTCCCCCTCGAAATAATTGGCATGTTTTCCTCTTAAACGCTACATGTTCAATTCGAAGGCTTGATGCTGTGCTATCTACTATAAATTGTGTGGGTACCTTCCGGTATAAATGTAGCTATCTGCTATAATGATTTAAAACCGACCGTTGGTTTGGACATAGAGGGATCCTGCACTATCTGTCCCAATTCAAATGATGATAGAATGTGAATGACCACTCCATCTATATGGCGTCTACATAATCGTTTGATTTGGCAACCATCCTTAGTTCAACTGTTGAAAGGACAATAGTGTCACTCTCAAAATAACATAATTATGAACTACCTGTACAATCCATCCATATACTAGGAAAATACATAGTATATAATAATAGTGTCAGTTATTAGAAAATGTAATAAAGTATTTATTACAAAGGCATATAAATCATCTCAAACAAGAATAAACAACAACAACGGAATAAGCGGGTGCCTAGTTCCATCTTCACATGTACTTGCATTGAGTGCGGCACTACTAGAGAACTAGCCTTTATCCAACCCCTTTGGTACATAACATCCCTATTAGAAGCGCACAAAGGAGTGTATGTGAGCACTGGAATTTAAACGCTGGTTTTTTCAAATTCTTAAGAATACACCAAATCGAGCTGGACTAAATATAGCCATTTGCCGATTATAACAAGAGAACATGCTGCAGGAAGGAATTGTGTGCCACTGATTCTAAGAAATTGTTATGTCCATTTTGTCAACTCGGCCGTGTTGTCAGCTGGTATAACAGCTGGGATATGATGATGTGCGGCATAACACAGCATGTTGCTTGAGCGAGAGCCCGAATAGTGCGGCATATTTTACGTGAAGAAAAAGAAAAGGAACAACGTTTGTGACAAAGAAGAGAGGCTCACTTGAATCTTATATATGTTTTCAATGTTTTCAGCAAAAAATGCAAATAAAAATTTGTTAATTTAGTTGATAGCATGCTCGAACTTAATAGATAAACGCATGATTAATTAGAGAGAATAGTTATGTCAGCAGTACTTTCCTGCATTTCACTGATGCATTAATGGAAGGGGTTATATATATTGTTATATATTGTTTTGGCACAGAAATAATCTACACCATAAATGAGCTCAATCTTGAACAATTCAACTTAAGGAATCTCTTCTTCAATTTGATATTGGTAAATTTTAAAATATCAACTTCCCACAGTTGGAGAGCATCTCCATTCACCTAAACTTTAAAATACCAACTTCCCATAGTTGCTCTTACTTCTGTAGAGATAAAGATGAAGAACCATAAATGAGCTCAATCTTGAACAGTTCAACCTAAGGAATCTCTTCTTCAATTTGATATTGGTAAATTTTAAAATATCAACTTCCCACAGTTGGAGAGCATCTCCATTCACCTAAATTTTAAAATACCAACTTCCCATATGTGCTCTTACTTCTGTAGAGATAAAGATGAAGAAGCATAAATGAGCCCAATCTTGAACAATTCAACCTAAGGAATCTCTTCTTCAATTTGATCTTGGTAAATTTTAAAATACCAACTTCCCACGGTTGGAGAGCATCTCCAGCCACCTATGCACTTGGCTTGGTCGTCATCACTTTGCAGCCTGGGGCTCTGAGTTGGTTTGATCTAGTGCTCTATCAAAATTTTGTAGTGTCATACGTTGGGAAAGTTTTACTACTATCAATTTTTCGTACACGTTAGTGTTGAGAGAAAATAATTAAGAAAGAAGTATATGGGTTTGGCTTGGTAGAGAAACAAATTTAAGGGTTTTTGGTTTGCTGTCCTATCAAAACTTTTGGTATGGCACAAACCAAACTGGCTCTAAATTTTTAAGTTAAAATATCGACTTGTTCTATTGGAAATGTATCTTTTCTAAGCCAGAGGTATACTTATGACATTGTTGACTTGCCCCTAGTGTAAGTTTGATTAATTGGGATGATAGATGTGCAGGATAACAAATTAACAGAAAGCTAGTTGCTCACTAAAATAGTTGCCCGAGCTAGATCCCAATCGATTACTCATAAGTCATCACTGTCCTCCTGTAGGCAACGTCACTAATAGTCTGTCATCACTGACGTGATGAGATCATAAAAGTCCTTTATCGTTCATCGCTAATGGTCCTGCATGCCTGAAATTGTTGACTTTTAGCAATTGTCATAGTTCATGCTCAGCCTGCATGCAGTTAGACCGTTTCCGAGTAAACAGAGGGAAATCGGAACGTTTCTTCAAGAACTATTGCCAGGTCAAAATCCATGGCACCCAGTTGAACCAGATCTGTTCAGACCAATCAGCATATTTCAGCCAGTTGAGCTTGACATGTTAAAAACCTTGAATCATTAAATTAATAGACGCAGAGAATATTTATATGCTATTATATTAACACTTTGAGTATATGGATAGAAACTTTGAAGTGTGTATATAAAACACGTACCATAGGATGAAATTTAAACACAAGGATGACAAAATATTGATGCTAAAATAAACACTTTTATAGAGAAACAAGCATATACCCATGCCAATATTCTGCTACCTCTTGATAAGCTAAAATATTTACCACGTACGTTGACCACTCATCTATTTTATGCCATCAATTTGTTGAAAATATATTTTAGACAAAAATAGGAAATTAGTAACTAAATAGGAAATTTGTTGAAAAGATATTTTAGACAAAAATCTATAAAAAATAGCTATAGAGAGTTATATTGGGAATAAACTCTCGTAGATACTCTACCACACTAAAAAAGATGGAGGCCAGCGATAAATACAACATCCCTATTAGAAGCGCACAGAGGAAACTATGTGAGCACGCACTGGAATTTAAACGATGATATGACATTGTTGACTTGCTCCTAGTGTAAGTTTGATTAATTGGGATGATAGATGTGCAGGATAACAAATTAACAGAAAGCTAGTTGCTCACTAAAATAGTTGCTCGAGCTCGAGCCCTCGATCGTAAGTCATCACCATCCTACCAACCGAACGCTTATATAAGCCACCGTGGGCTTCTCTGGAATGAGCACACAAGCACAGTTTAGCAGAAAAGCATACACCTTCAAAAAATGTTTATGGGGATAGAGTTAGAGCCTTCGATAGCCATTGCCACGATGGTGTTGATGCAGTTACACCATAGGAGTAGCAAGAAGGTGGTGAAGGTGGACACGCTGGAGCAAGATGTGGATTCCATCAAGACGGAGTTCTTAATGCTGCAGGCTGTTCTGATCGATGTCGTCGAGAAGCGTAGCCAGATGACTGCCTCCCGGAGTTTGAGCACCTGGTTCCAACTGCTTTCGGGCCTGGCTCACGACGTCGAGGACTGCCTCATGGCGTTTTACCTCCATCTGGAGAAGCCGTCCCGTGCTGCCAGCTCCAAGCAGCTCCTCCTGTCACGACCAGAAATTGCCGAGCGGATGAGACGTCTGGTGGACAAAATCAAGCAAGTGAACACGAGCAGTGAACATTACAAAAATGCAATATCTTCTGCCGTTCCGCAGTCACAGGTACACAATATAATTACTCTGTTCAAGTGCATATATGAAAACATAAGTTGAATTTCTTTTGCGGCTGCCCATCGATCACGTGTAAGGTAGAAACAGTCTGACTTCACAAATATTTAATTAAGAAAAAATTAAAAATAAGACTCCATGCCAAGTATAACATATGGCTCTCATTTGGAGGACTCAAGCTCCAAACTCTAATGTAGATAGCAGTGGAACCCCAATAAACATTATTACTCCATCATTTCATGAAATAGCTAACTCCACGGAATAGACACTTCTGCACTACAAAGGTTCGTGAAGAAAAACTCCACAAGTATCAAATTTAGATCTACTACTGGTGAAGTTTGATGGTAATTGATGGAGTTACATACCCATGATTGCACTACCCCAATATTCGTTCTTCCTCAAAATCAAGATGTATTCATCTTGAAAACATAATAACGAAACTCCAAACAGAGTAAAGTCCGACTTCACAATTATTTAATCAAGAAAAAATAAAAAATAAGACTCCATGCCAAGTATAACATATATAGGGCTCATTTAATTTGGAGGACTCAAGCTCCAAACTCTAATATAATGTAGATAACAATGGAACACCAATAAACATTATTACTCCATCATTTCATGAAACAACCAACTATACGGGACACTTCTGCAGTACAAAAATGAAGATAAACTCGACCAACCGAGCTTGTTAATTTCATTCCGGAGGCTATTTCGGTTTGGCTCTTATAATAAAATGTTTCGGTACCGATCGATACCGGTATACCGTTTTGGAGTCTAGTAAAATAATATAAATTTATTTAAAACAGATATCAATATGATTAAATATGACATATTTGAATATGTTGATATCTCAAATATAGTGTATAGCTTGAATATAATATAATACAGAGTACATAACTTAGTTTAAGTAATGTGTAATACATATCTAAAAAATTCAACATATAATTTTGACTGGTATTGGCCGGTATGAGACTGATATTGACCGATATTAAAATCGGATTGATGCACCACTTAATATATATCGATTTGAACGATGAAATGGTACATACCGATCATTCCAGCCGATATCGGAACAGAATTGATAAGCTTGCCATGAACCTCAAATTTAGATCTGCTTGTGAAGTTTAATGGTAATTACGGGCTTGCCACTATGTATACTCAGTCACAGTCGCTGGCTCACCGCTCCTCCCCTCATCCTAGCATGCTGCCTTTACCCCCTCCCTATCGCCCCTTCCTCCTCTCCAACACCCCCCTCCTCTCCTCCCCAGACCCTAGAACCCTTTCGGCCTTGGCCCTGGCAGTGGTGATGCAGCGCACCCTCCGTGCCAACAAGACCATATACGAGAAGCACTACGTGCAGGCCAAGAAGCTAAGCGAGCTGCCTCCTCAGCTCCTCCACCTACGCCATCACGTGGCGTGGTGGTGTCGTGACAGTGGCTACTATGATGTGGGCCTTCCTCTACCGATGGTGGACACGAGGCCTATGGGAGGGTCACCAAGTACAATAGACATTTCACCTCATAACCTATCTCTTATTGGAGCCAGAGCTAACCTGCTAACCAAACTACACCACCGTGGAACTATTATATCATAGATTTTTAGAGTGGAGCCTTTCTAGATAGGCCTTAATATTATTAATAAAAGAATTGTTAAATCAAGAGAACAGAAAGATTTGATACGCTGCTATGATGTTTGACATGTAAATCAAGAAAACTGAAAGCAATAAAATACCATGGAAATTTGGAATTAAGCCAAAGTAGTCCGTATATAAGCTAAATAGAGTACTTATGTGCTAACTAGACGCCAACTAGGCAAGAGTATTATAAATAGACATCGCATGTAGGTCATGATAATGAATTCATATTAAAAAAAAGCTTCACGAAACTACGCAGAGACATCAATGGGAGAATAGGTACAGCATGCATGATTAGTGAAGGAAAATTATGTCAAATATTATTGCACTGCTTCCATGACTGTGATCTATTAAAGGGAGAAGTCAACAAATTTTTTAGGTGTTAGATGGAGCATTGTATAACAGTTGCAACTTCTCCTTCATGTTCATGAAAATGTGTGGCCTGCATAGGCTTATTCCATGTTCGATATGTGGTTCTCATCTCATGCAAGCTTCTTCTTTTTTGTTTTAATTTGATAGTTAAACACAGGACCAACAGTAGCTGGATTAATGTTCCACTCATCGGACGAGAAAAGGAAAAATCTGACCTCATCCAACTTATTTCTCAAGAGGGCGAACAACATCGAGTTATGTCCGTATTGGGAATTGTTGGTATTGGCAAAACCACTCTCGTTAGCAGTGTCTATGAAAGCCAAGATATCAGCAGCTTGTTTGAGCAGCGTGCTTGGGTCACTATCTCGCATCCTTTTAATCTTCATGACATCCTTGCAAGCTTAGCTCAGGAAATAGATGCACAAAGTTTTAGTGTGCTTGGAAATGACACACAATCAAACTTTGAGGCATTGGGAGCTAGAATCAAGGATTCAAGCAGAAGGTGCCTCATTGTCCTTGATGATGTATTGTGCATTGATGGAACATGATACATCCACACTTGCTTGAGGACACGAGCACACATATCATAGTCATCACAAGAGAAGCAAGTGTTGCTAAACATTGCTCGACAACAGACAAAAACATATATAAGTTAGACTATCTTGAAGATAATGAGGCACTTGAACTCTTCAAGAACAAGGTACTCCCACTGGTCCAAAATGAATTTTGCTTTTGTATGCGTGTCAATCAAACTTGCTGACCATAAAACGTTTTCACATATGTAAGTATTAACATTGACCTTGGGAAAATGGCACAGTTATATTCATGGTTAAACTTTAATTCAAAATAATTGGTTGGATATTATTCATAATTCACAAACATTGACCGTGAGGAGGGAGGGTCCATCTTAATTCATAATTCATCTAGCTTTATCCATCTTAATGCTTATTTATGAATCTTTTCATAACAACTGTAGGTATTTCTGGGTGGTTCAAACATTTTAACTTATGTGGATCCTGTTACTAGGTCTTCACCGATATGAACTGAAAATCTTCAAAGTAGTCATCTCCAATATGCAAAGCAGTAGTAGCCACAAAACATTGATCCCCTTTAGGACTCATTTCTATTTATTTATGGGCGGAATACTTGCTGTGGCATATTGCCATTTCTTCTCTTTTTTTGGGGGGGACCCTCACCCTACAACATTTGCCAATATTAGCTATGTAGTTTTGTGATAACCTAGGAATATTCCGTCATGTTCTTCTGCAACAACTCATTTTGTCCTTAGTTGTTTTTTCACAAACAAATTTCCTTCAGCTGGAACTTCCCTTCACCTTACACAATCTATCTAGCTTTATCCATCTTAATATTTATTCATGAATCTTCTCATAACAACTGTAGGTATTTCTGGGTGGTTCAAACATTGATTTGAATGCTGACATGACTACCCAAGCAAAACTCATCATAAACACGTGTGATGGGCATCCCCTTGCAATAACCACTTTTGCTGGCTTCTTAGCTAAAAAGCCAAAAACAGCTATGGAATGGAAGAAGCTGAATGATGATTTAAGTGCTGGATCCGGGGGCAACCAAATTCTTGAGACCATAAGCAGAGCCCTTGCACCATACTATGATTATCTGCCATATCATCTCAAGATATGCCTTTTGTATTTATCTGTTTTCCCCAAAGGCTACAACATCAGGCGGAAACGCTTGGTAAGGCGGTGGGTTGTAGAAGGTTATGCAAATAATACCAATAACATGAGTGCAGAACAGGTCGGGGAAGGATACTTCCAAGAGTTTATTAATAGAAGCATCATTCGCCCATCAAAAACAGTAACCCACAATGTGGGAAGTATTGATTATTGCCAAGTCCATAGTCTTATCCATGACATCATTGCCTCAAAATCAAAAGAAGAAAAACATGGTTTTCTACTTGGCCTCAGTTCTAGTGCGTCCAATCCAGTTGACCTCTATTGTGATAATAGTGGTGCCATTGCGCAAGCCAAGGAGCCTAGGTCGCATCAGAAGTCCAAGCACATACTGCGGCGCTATCACCTGATTCGTGAGATTATAGATAGAGGTGATGTGAAGATATGCAAGGTGCACACGGAGTTGAACCTAGCCGATCCGTTGACGAAGCCTCTCTCACAGCCCAAACATGAGGCGCACTTGAGCTCTATGGGTATTAGATACTTAAGTGATTGAGTCGAGTGTATGTGAGAAGAAATTAGTTTGTCTATGCTGATGTACAATTGGATAATTTGTTATCTTATTCCTTGAATAAATATCTTTTACATTGATCAGCAAGTTGATGACTTATTTGTGAGACTCTTTGTGTTATGATATTGTTCTAAATGATCTCTAATCTCATATCGTCATGTGGGATAGTGATGATTTATAGATTAGCACATCTGTCTGATTGATGATCATGTTTCACAGATCATAGACATAGAGATGTTAAAACAGTGATGTGGGCTCATGTTAGTGAACATGGAGTTGGATAGACCCACCTTGAGATACTGCTGGGATTTTTATTTTATATGTGCCATCAGTTGTCATCTCAAATGGTGTACCTGCAGAATCCTTAGACCTGAGATCGTCGTTGATTCCAGAATGTGTAGTAGCACACTTAGAGGCTTCCAAACGCTATTCCATAACAGGATAGTTATAAATGTTGCTTTCGGGTGTGTCACAAAACATGTCGTGGGATGTGAGCGGTCAAGATGGAATTTATCCCTCCAAAATAACGGAAGAGACGTCTCTGGGCCCCTCGAGGTAGTCGGATTAGAAAGTGCATGGTCATGCCACTATGATCAAAGAGTTGATCATGATTGAATCTACTACTTGATCGAGTGAAGTGTCGAGCTATCAACAAGGGTGGCACGAATCTCGCCTTGAGCTTGACTAATATCGTGTGGTAAAGGGATTGGTGTGTGAGTATATCAAGGTTTAGAAAGTATGATTTTGACTTTTTATGCTTTTGGAGGAGCAGATCGAGGACGCGCTTCATCGACTCTACTTCTGCTGCCCGAGCGCGTCTCGAGGCTCAAGGTAATAATCAATAATCCCATTGCACGTATAGTTCCTGGGCTAACGAGGTAAATTTTTGAAATTAAGTGCTAGCGTAGCCTCCCCATAACCCAACAGCCTTCGGCGTGACCCCGCTAGCTCCACACCCTACCAACGGCCGGACGGTCAAGCCCCACGCCGGCCACCAACCCACCCCGACGTCACCTTGTCTCTGCGTCACGCCAAGAACTCCCGTCGGCTTCCCCCCTTCTTCTCGAAGCTTCCTCTGCCCCTATAAAGGCCGCCGCCCCTCTCCCTAGCTCCTCACCCGGCCGCCTCCACCGGAACCCTAGCGTCGCCGGGGAAGCGACGCCACTCCGCCATCGTCGGTGAGCTTCTGTTTTTCTTCCTTCTCTTTTCGATTCCTCATTCTTATAGCATCTCTAGCTCATGTACACCGCGTTCCCAACCCTAGTACCATGAGTTGCACCGTAGAATGCGCCGGCGACGAGAGCCGATCGACATGGTTCAGGTCTCCCGTTGCCAGGCCAAACCAAAGCTCTTTTCACCAATCAAGATCCATAGACTAGTTCCTGAGGACTCCAATCTGGTGAAAAGTGACCCCATTCGTCGCCGGAGCTTCGCCGTTGTTCTAGGTGCCGACCCCCTCTCGTTCTGCCCCGTTTTTATTTCTGGTGAAACTGTGGCTCGATTTGGAAATCTGACCGTACGATACGATCATCATAGTCCCTTGCATCTACTGTTAAAGTTTCGGGTTCATCGGAGTTGAATCGAAGAAGATATGTGCTGGAGAATTTCGGCCGTCCGTCTTCTTCTTCAACCTCCGGCCGATACATCAGCTCTGCTTCGTTTCACTGCCGTGTGGGCCCCTAGTCAGTGGATCGTGCCCTGTGGGCTGGCCGTCCCGAGCCACTGCCGGGCGGGACCCATCTCTCGGTCAGCCGTGGAGCGCGCCAGTCTTGGCGCCGCACCACTGGCGCGTCGGGCCCGCTGGTCAGCCACGTGGCTGCACCGCGCATGCGCTGCACTGGCGCACCGAGCAGCTAGCTACTGGCCCCCGCCGGTCAGCCCCGGCATCCTGGACCGGGCCGTGCGCACTGCGTCGGCTCCGCTGGGCCGCAGTGCCAACCCACGTGCGCGCGCTCTGCACAATGCGGCCAGGCCGGCTGGGCTGACTGATCTAGCCTAGCTGCGCAGTTCCTTTTTCATTTTCTGAAAAATAAAGCCCTGTCTGGCCCATTTTAAATAGTATCTTTTGTGTTTTCTGAAAATAAAATAAACTCTAGAAAATCCTAGAAAATCCATTTTAGCTCCAAATGACTCCATTCCAGAACCAAATTTTTTCTAAAAATCCCAAATTTATTTTGGCACTATTTAAATTAAACTTATAATTTTTCTTATTTGTTTTTCTTTATTATGTGCTTATCAGGGTACAGCTCCCAACACTAACGTTGCTCAAGACCGCCTAACTGAAGATCTCGATTTCGATCAATCCCAAGGGAAGTCTTCCTTTGAACATTCTTGAACCTATAAAATGCTTGCGATGTTTTAAACTTATATTTGCATGATTAAGTTGCGCACTCACGTACACTAATAAGTCTATTGCTTGAGCAATTATGACAACTAAAACCCAAACTTATAATTTAGCCTCCTTGTTATTGAATACCATGTATTACCGTGTCAATTTAAAATTTACATTTACATCCATTGTTTTACTTTATTCTTTCAATTGTTTTTAGCGCATTCCTTGACAAATGGGTGCACTACACTTACACACACTCATACTAAAACATGACGACTAGATGTAGATTGGGTGATGATATTGATTTTGTAAATGTGTTGTGTTGAAATAAGATTGTTTTTATTGTAAAATTGTTAAGGACCGATTCCTTGAGAAATAGCATGAGCACAACTTCGTGCAACCTTGCGGGTATGTGAGAGGTGCCCCTAGGCTAGTATTTAGCGGGTTTAGGATGTTTCGACTGCCGATAGATATAGAATCATCGGGATGGATCGTGGTTTTCACTTTCAAAGTCCCTAACGGGCACAAGATTCGAGGCTACAGCCAGTGGATAAGTTGAGGAGTTGGAAGTGGAGCACCCGTAAGATTCTAAGGGAGAAGAAGGAAGCGCGGCTTCTCGATCTTGGGACGAGAACCTGTCTAGGTGGCAGTGGGGTATCCTAGATTTGCTTCGGAAAGACCGTGCCCCGAACCTCCTCTACATCATGGGTAGTGGAGTGAGTTCGAGTCGCAAGGGTAAAGTGTGCGCCTTCAGCTGGAGTAAAACCTATTCGAACAGCCGTGCCCACGAATATGAGTAAGTGTCTTGATGATTCCCCTAGCGTAGTGTTTCGACTTGTTTTTCAACTACTCATGGGTGGGATGGGGCGCTACCAAAGTATACCTTCGGGTATACTGCTAGCCTTCATAGTTGGCAACGTTCCTATGTGGAGCGGGAAGTCGAAAGACTTCATAGAGAGATGTGTGAGGAGTCAAAACTAGTTGAGCGATAAAATTTGACTTGGGTTGAGATTACGATAATAATGGAAACACTTTCACAATGGATGGGCAAGTTAGTACTGAGGAACGGCATAAGAGATAAGATATTGAGATGATGTTTGTGATAAGTTGAATTGATAAAAATGTTGGGTTTTGGGGAGGCTACGCTAGCATTAAATTCAAAAAATTTACCCCGTTCGCCTAGGAACCATACCTGTAATGGGATCGTAGATCGTTATCTCTAGCCACGCGACGCGCTAGGGCAGCGGAAGTAGAGTTGATGAAGCGCGTCCTCGATCGGCTCTGCTCAGTTCCGTCTCCTCCTCGGCGATGAAGACGACATAGTCCGGTGATCTCCACGGGAAGATCAGCACCGCAGTAGCAGCAGTGCTTCCACGGTATCCACATGTACAGGTAAGGGATCACTTCACGCCGGTATGTTAGTACAAACGGGAGGTTAGGAGAGAGACGGCCACAACTGGTGTATCTAGGAGAGGTGGCGGCTAGGGTTAGATCAAAACAACAACTAACAGCAGCCTTTTTTGTCCTAGCCCCTCCTCTCCTTATATAGTGCCCTCTCATGGGCCTTTAATCAGTATTAAAGCCCAACAGATCTAATCTATTAATCTGGACCTAGAACTTCTGGTCCAACCGAAAATTCTGAAAATAACATTCTGTATCGAATTTATTTTGATCCGGAACTTCTGGGTCACACCCGAAACTTTCGGTTCGTCCAGAATACACTTTTCAGGCAGACCCGAAACTTCCGATCCAACCAAAACTTTCGGTTCCTCCAGAAACCGAAACTGAGGCTGGCCCAGAACTTTCGGTCGAACCGAAACTTCCGGATGCTCTAGAACCCAGAACTTTCAGCCTCAAGCCAGAACTTCCGGTTCCCCCAGTATTCTCTTGGGCATATTTCCATCGATCTCCCACTTGCACAAGAGCCAATTCTTATAAGTTTCAAATCCCATCCCCTCAAGCGTGTGACCCGATAGGTTCATATGCAAACGGCCGCAACCCAAAAACCCTTTCCGGATCACTGATCAATAGCGGTACCTAGCAGCACATATTGACCCCCGAAAGCATACAAAATCAAAATCATATTTTCAGAACCTTGATATACTCACGCACCAATCCCTTTACCACACGACATCAGTCAAGCTCAAAGCGAGATTCATGCCACCCTTATGATAGCTCGACACTTCACTCGATCAAGTAGTGGATTAATCATGATTAACTCTTTAATTCCCTTTACCACACGACATCAGTCAAGCTCAAGGCGAGATTCATACCACCCTTATAATAGCTCGACACTTCACTCGATCAAGTAGTAGATTAATCATGATTAACTCTTTAATTCCCTTTACCACACGACATCAGTCAAGCTCAATGTGAGATTCGTGCCACCCTTATGATAGCTCGACACTTCATTCGATCAAGTAGTGGATTAATCATGATTAACTCTTTAATCATAGTGGCATGGCCATGCACTTTTCCAATCCAACTATCTCGAGGGGCCCAGAGACGTCTCTCCCGTTATTTAGGAGGGATAAATTCCATCTTGACCGCTCACATCCCACGACATGTTTCATAACACACCCAAAAGCAACATTTATAACTACCTAGTTACGGAATAGCGTTTGGAAGCCCCTAAGTGTGTCACTACATATTCTGGAATCAATGACGATCTCATGTCTAAGGATTCTGCAGGTACACCATTTGAGATGACAACTGATGGCACATTAAAAATAACAATCCCAGCATTATCTCAAAGGCTCTATCCAACACCATGTTCACTAATATGAGTCTACATCACTGATTTGATATCTCTATGTCTATGATCCACGAAACATGATCATCAATCAGACAGATGTGCTAATCTATAAATCATCATTGTCCCACATGATGATATGAGATTATGGATCGTTTAGAATAACATCATTATAAAACAAAGAGTTTTACAAACAAGTCACATACTTACTGATCAATGTAAATGATAATTATTTAAGGAACAAGATAATCAATTATCCATAATACATCAGTATAGACAAGACTCCTTCTCTCACATACACTAGACTCTATCACACAAGTATCTAATACCCATAGAGCTCAAGTGCGTCTCATGCCTTGGTTGCGAGAGAGGTTTTGTCAACGGATCGGCAATATTCAAATTCGTGTGCACCTTGCATATTTTTACATCACCTCTATCTATAATCTCTCGGATGAGGTGATAGCGTCGCAGTATATGCTTGGACTTCTGGTGTGACCTAGGCTCCTTGGCTTGCACAATGGCACCACTATTATCACAATAGAGGTCCATTGGACTGGACGCACTAGGAACAACACCTAACTCAGAAATAAACTTTCTGATCCAAACAGCCTCCTTCGCAGCTTCAGAAGCTACAATGAACTCGGCCTCCATTGTTGAATCTGCAGCCGTTTCTTTCTTGTAACTCTTCCAACGCACTGCGCCTCCATTGAGACAACACAAATCTAGACTGCGATCGTGAATCGTCCTTATCGGTTTAGAAGCTTGCATTAGTGTAACCATTTACAACGAGCTCCTCCTCACCACCATAGAATAAGAACATATCAGTTCTTCTCAAGTACTTAAGGATACTCTTTACTATCGTCCAGTGACTTTCACCCGAGTTTGATTGGTATCTGCTCGTAACACTTAGAGCATAAGAAATATCTAGGTGTGTACAAATCATGGCATACATGATGGACTCGATCGCGAAGGCATACGGGATCGCACTCATCTTCTCTGACTCATCAGGTGTCGAAGGACACTGACTCTTACTGAGCGTAACACCATGTGACATTGGCAGAAAATCTTTCTTGGAATTCTGCATATTGAACCATTTCAATACCTTGTCAATGTACATGCTTTGTCTTAATCCAATTAGCCTTCTCGATCTATCTCTATAGATCTTTATGTCCAAAATGTATGATGTATCTCCAAGATCTTTCATTCAGAAATTTTTTCTTAATGAAGATTTAACAGCATCAAGCATCGGAATATCATTTCCGATCAACAATATGTAATCTAGATATAAGACCAGAAATACAAGTGCGCTCCCACTAGCCTTTTTATAAATACAAGGCTCTTCTTCATTCTTGATGAAACCAAACCCTTTGATCACTTCATCAAAATGAAGATTCTAACTTCGAGAAGCTTGCTTCAACCCATAAGTGGACCTTTGCAGCTTACAAATTTTCTCAGCATTCTTCGGATCATCAAGACATTTAAGCTGTGTCATGTACACATCCTCACTTAAGTTTCCATTAAGGAAAGCCGTTTTGAAATCCATTTGCCATATCTCATAGTCATAATATGCGGCAATTACTAGGATGATCCGGATAGACTTTAGTATTGCGACGAGCGAAAATGTTTCATCATAATCAACACCTTAAATATGCCTGAAATCTTTTGCCACCAATCATGCCTTATAGATGTGAACATTTCCATCAACGTTTATGTTTTTCTTAAAAATCCATTTACACTCAATAGTTTTTACACCATCAGGTGGATCGATCAAGTTCCAAACTTGATTCTCTCGCATAGATTCTAACTTGGATCTTATGACTCTAAGCCATTTCTTAGAGTCTGATCCCATCACCGCTTCCGAATAGGTCTTAGGCTCATCATTGTACAACAACAATATGTCGTGCTGCCCAGTGGTCAAAAATGCAAACCGCTCGGTCACACGACTCAACCTTTCCGACCGACGTGGGGCTAGTGTCTCAACAACAGGTTCTGCAATATATTGCACATCGAGTTATGGTTCAATAGGATCTGAAATACTTTCTAGTGGTTCTCGAACCTCTTCGAGTCGCACCGTGCTCCCACTAACCCCTTTCAAGAGAAATTCTTTCTCTAGAAAGACACCATTCCGAACGACAAACACTTTGCCTTCTTCCTGGTTATAAAAGTAATATCATTTGGTTTCCTTTGGTTTCCCTAGGATACCCCACAAAGAAGCATTTATCAGATTTGAGAGTGAGCTTATCAGACGTCAAACGTTTTACATAGGCCTCACAACCCCATATCTTAAGAAAAGACAACCCGGGGCGCTTTCTAGTACATATCTCATATGGTGTCCTCTCTACAAATTTAAATGTAACCCTGTTTAATATGAAAACAGCAGTTTCTAGAGTAAATCTCCAAAAGGACAATGGAAGATCAGATTGACTCATCATTGACCGGACCATGTCAAATAAAGTTTGGTTCCTCCGCTCGAACACCCCATTCCATTGAGGTGTGCCTGGTGGAGTCAGCTGCGGAACAATTCCACACTGCTTTAGATGATCAATAAACTCATGGCTCAAATATTCACCTCCACGATCCGATCACAAAAATTTAATTGTCTTGCCTGTATGATTTTGTATCTTATTCTGGAACTCCTTGAACTTTTTAAAGGATTCTAATTTATGCCTCATTAAGTAGATGTAACCAAATCTACTAAAGTCATCGGTAAAAGTAATGAAGTACTGAAAACCACCCCTAGCCGTAGAACTCATTGGTCCACATACACCAGTATGTACAATGGCCAACAATTCATTTGTCCTCTCACTTTGACCAGTGAAAGACATCTTAGTCATTTTGCCATGTAAACAGGACTCACATGTGTCAAACGATTCGAAATCAAATGACTCCAAAAATCCATCTCTTTGGAGCTTATACATGCGCTTTTTATTTATATGACCTAAACGATAATGCCAAACATAGGTGCGATTCAAATCATTAAACCGAGGCCTTTTCGTATTAATGTTATAAACATGTGTATCCTCAAGATTCAGAATATATAAGCCATTCAACAATGGACAAACACCATAAAGCATACTATTCGAAAATATCGAACAACACTTGTTCTTTATTACGAATTCAAAACTGTCTTTCTCTAAACATGACGAAGAGATAATGTTTCTGCCCAAGGCGAGAATGAAATAACAATTATTCAATTCCAAAACTAATCCTAAGGGTAGCGACAAAGAATAAACGCCGACGGCCAACGTAGCAACTTTTGCACTATTGTCGACGCGGATATCCAATTCGCCTCTTGCACACTTTCTAGTCCTATTCAGTCCCTGCAAAGATTTGTAAGTATGAATCATTGATCCAGTATCAAATACCCATGAATCACTTGAATGAGTAGTAAGATTAATTTTAATAACATTTATACCTGAAGTAGAAGTCACACTTCCCTTCTTTTTCTTTAGTTCTTCCAAGTACAACTTGCAATTCCTCCGCTAATGACCAGTCTTATGGCAGTGGTGACAAGTGTCAGAAGTAGCAGGGCTAGCCTTGGACTTTCTAGCTGGTTTAAACTTAGAGCTCGAAATCACATCTAAAGCTTTAGCCTTTCCCTTGTATTTTCTCTTCTTGCTATCCTTCTGAACCATCATCACATGACTAGAATTCTTTTTAATGCTATCCTCAGCAGTCTTTGGCATTCCATGCAATTCAGCCATGTTTTTCTCCATGCTATTCATATGAAAATTCAAAATGAACGGCTCGAAGCTCATAGGGAGCGACTGGAGAATCACATCCGTGGCCAACTCTTGATCAAGAGGAAAACCAAGTTTTTCCATGCTCTCAATATAACCAATCATCTTGATCACATGACGACTGACTGGGCTGCTTTCCGCCAACCTGCACGCAAACAAAGACTTTGAGACGTTGTACCTCTCAGTCCATGCTTGGTTCTCAAACATGCCTTTAAGTCCCACGATCATATCGCAGACATCCATGTCCTCATATTGCTTCTGAAGCTCCGAGGACTTATAAGCAAGCATGAGACAGCTGACATCAATTGAATCGTTGGCGTGCTTCTCATAAGCACGCCGATCAGCGGCAGATGCATCATCTTTTAGTTCATCAGGATTGGGCTCCTCTAGAACATATTCCTTTTTCTCTTGTTTGTGAATAATTCTTAAATTTCTATACCAGTCAATAAAGTTTATTCCAGAAACTTTTCTTTTTCAAGAATTGATCGCAGATTTAAAATAAAAGTGTTCTTAGTAGTAGGTGCCATGATCTACAACAAAAATGTAAGGTTCAGCACTATACTATGTGAATCTTCTATCAAATAAAAGATGCTCCACTACATGATATACAATCGTTTTCCCTCTTACGACATGTAGTGGGACAAGATCTATATTCAACTAACTCCTAGTGAGCTTTGGTATCACTGCTAGAAGATTAGTGACATAGGTAAGCAATAACTTGCTAATCACATCCTATATGACTCTTGTTCATTAGGGTGAAATCCAATGCCTCGATGCCCAACTCCATGCCCCAAAGCTTAAAACCATTTTGATAGCTTTGTTAAGCAAACCAATACTATGCATGTGGTTATTCGACATCCACCCTAACTGGTTAAGATAAAAGATGGCACCCTACTTTGGCAGACCCACCATATAATGATCAAAACCTTTATAGGTGCAGCTATTAGAAAGGGCATCAAAGTTCTTAATTTTATGAGAGAAACTATTCTAACATGGTAACGATGCCTACCACACACGAAAACATGAAAGAATAGTGTGACAGGAATATAAGTAAAACATCACAGGCAATCATATTAACTGTGACATAGTATGGTCTTTCTCACATGGTGATCTCCATCACCATGGTTCCTGTCCTTCGAGTCATCACGCTTCAAGCCTCCATGAACTTGTATCAGTCTATTACAGCTAATAGCACTATACTAATTACATGAGCAGAAGCATCACATATCGACGCGTAGGTCTTACAACATTTGAACAACCTTGGGCTGTAATTAACCACGACACGCAGGCCATGAAAATTACATGCATGCATCATATACATCACAAGGCCATACCAGTCACAACATTCTCTGCAAAAACAAGTTAGGCGTAAAATCTATGCGTGACTGAAAACTGGATTCGGAACTTCTGGCTCAAAGGCCCGAAACTTCCGGTCGAAGGGCCCGGAAATTCCGACTCAGGGTTGGAACTTCCGAAATCAACCTTCTGTATCGAATTTATTTTGGCCCGGAACTTCCAGGTCACACCAGGAACTTCCGAAAATAACCTTCTGTACAGAATTTATTTTGGTGCGGAACTTCCGGGTCACACCCGAAACTTCCGAAAATAACCTTCTGTATCGAAGTTTATTTCGGCCCGGAACTTTTGGATCACACCCAAAACTTCCAAAAATCCGACGCAAAAACAATAGATCTAATATATTTCCATCACATATCACCTATATGTGCATGATCCAGATCGAATACTACGCACGTAGGCTCTGATACCACTGTTGGGTTTTGGGGAGGATACGCTAGCATTAAATTCAAAATTTTTACTCCGTTCGTCCAGGAACCATACGTGTAATGGGATCATAGATTGTTACCTCTAGCCACGAGACGCGCTAGGGCAGCGGAAGTAGAGTTGATGAAGCACGTCCTCGATCGGCTCCGCTCAGTTCCGTCTCCTCATCGGCGATGAAGACAACGTAGTCCGGCGATCTCCACGGGAAGATCAGTACCGCAGTAGCAGCAGTGCCTCCACGGTATCCACACGTACAGGGACGGGATCACCTCACGCCGGTATGCTAGTACCACGCGAAAGGTTAGGGGAGAGACGGCCACAACCGATGTAGCCAGGAGAGGTGGCGGCTAGGGTTAGGTCAAAGCAATAACCAACAGCAGCATTTTCGTCCTAGCCCCTCCTCTCCTTATATAGTGCCATCTTATGGGCCTTTAATCAGTATTAAAGCCCAACAGATCTAATCTGTTCATCTGGACCCGGAACTTTCGGTCCAACCGGAACTTTCGAAAATAACATTCTGTATCGAATTTATTTCGACCCAGAACTTCCAGTTCGTCCAGAATACACTTTTCAGGCAGGCCCGAAACTTTTGGTCCAACCGGAACTTCCGGTTCCTCCAGAAATCGAAACTAGGGCTAGCCCGGAACTTCCAGATGCTCCAGAACCCAGAACTTCTGGCCTCAATCCAGAACTCCCGGTTCCCCCGGAACTCTCTTGGGCATATTTCCATCAGGAAAGATGTTGGGATTTGTTAAAAAGCAATCTCGGGATGGCGAAATGTGGAATTTAGATTAGTTATTGAACTATACTAATATTGAGGGAGCGGTTAGAGGTTGGGACCTCTATCCACAAGTATCAGCACTTATAACTTTTAAACTGCATTCCTTTGAGAACCTTTGCCGCTCTTTGTATCCTTCATGTATATTTTATTCTCAAGACTTGCTGAGTACTCTCGAGTACTCACCTTTGTTTTTACACCCCTACCCCCAGAGTTTGCGAATCTTTCCGAAGATGAGGAGAACTATGAAGATGAAGGTGAAGACGTTGCTGTTGAAGACCCAGAAGATTAGGGTTTCGGGTCTAGTCCCCAAGTGAAAGTTTTAGATAGTAGTTTATGCTTGTGTGTATGATGTTTTCACTTCCGCTGGATTTTTGTAATGTCTGCCGCTGCGAGGTATGTCTCTAAATGCAGCTATGTAAGACTTAAGTGTTGTAATAAGCAGGTCTGCAATGAAATTACTGCCGAATGGAACGATTTACTTTTGAATTTCGTTCGTCTTTGATAACGTCTCGGCTCGTCCCGTTTCGACGATATTTCCGATTTCGGGACAGGTCGTTACAATTTCAAGCATAATTTTTTCCCAAAAATTAAAATCTTAGCTTTAGCATTC
>KE371967.1:763690-777976 GCA_000418225.1 Zizania latifolia
ACGGTGTCGAAAGGGGTGCGCGGCTTCGAGGATAGAATCCAGAGTGTGTTTATTTATTTTAAATTCGTTTTTTACGAGAATTACGAGTCCATTTTATTTTAGATTTTTCTCTGGGCAGGTGGTGTGGACAGCTGGCATCAGATGAACAACGGAAGATGTTTCTGGAAGGACATGGCTGAATTCGCGCGCCCGCGGACGGAGATGCTTTTGCTCCTCTGCTTTTTTTTTTACTTTTCAGACCTGAATTTCCATGGATGTAAAAAAACAGCCTCGAATTTAAAACTGGTCGCTGATAAACCTGAACGATCAAAGATTTGCTCTGAATTTATGGTAGCTTTTGAGTCACGTGTCGCGGGGTGATACGAAACCATCTTTATCTTTATATCTTTAGAATTAGTAAAGGACTCAAAAATATTTTAAACAATTCTCGCCTACAACGGTATACTCTTTCTATTCCAAAATATATCAGCTTTTATATGACACTTGTATTAAGGATATATGTAAAAATATCATAATAGTCTTCTTAGGATGGGTGAGTATGATCTCAATAGTGATTAGGTAGAGTAATAAATAATGAAGTTAGATAGTATATGTACTTTAGAAGTGTAAGTGTTTAAAAATACTTATTTAGAATAAGTTTTAAACTCTACGAGTGTTATATTTTGAGACGGAATGCGTATGAGATAATTTTAAGATAAAAGCATTCTAATCTTTAATGGTTTACAGTTGTTATTTTCATACTTCAACAAAATTTAAATTTAGTAGTGGAGGCACTATAGGTTCTCGTGTTCATCATGGTGTATAAGTACATGTTTTTAGTTTAAGTTAAAATATTTTCTTGCAAAGAAAAAACAAACATTTGATATAAAAAGTCATTCATAAATAGATGAGACCAAACAATATCCATTTGATAAAAAAAAGTTAGTTATGATGAGGTGATTTGCATTAAACTGTTCCATCAGTTGGGAAAATGGGGCTTATCAATTGAGACTTTCTAAATTCTTGTGGGACAATGAAGCTTAGACCCATTTGGGTACACGATTCGGCGGATAGTTCGCCAAGATTATCACGTGGAACGCTCTTTAGACACAAAGCAGTGCACTTTTTTCAAAAATATAACAACTCTTTTAAATCATCATTTGTTAAGCATGATAAAATTAGAATTATATCACAATTCAATATATAAACTTATCATGACATGGATATTAGAAATTCTAAACTTTTTGTTTTTTGGTTGTTAGGTTTTTGAAGTCTAGAGACGGAACCGAAAACTGAGTTTTCTTAACATAAAAACTGAATTTGTTAAAAAAACAAACATTATTGAAGTTTGGATTTTTTATTTTTGCTCACCCCTACCTAATGTGGTCTACATACATTAGGTCGAGGTGTGCAAAGAGCCTTGGTATGGCCTCAATATTTAAGTACACTAGGTACTTTGATGCATGGCCAACATAATATCGAGAATTGTGTCTTATGTGTAAAATTATATATACTCTGTATAGTTATAACTATTTAAATAATCATGTCTACAATGATTGATGAGTCACGTAATATTTTTCATGATTATTTTTATTTTTATAAAACCAGGGTGGCGAACTTGATGGAGATTTATTCATAGCATATAAATTTAATTTTATAAGTGCTACAACCATCCATTCCCTCTCCATTGACCCTTCCCTACCACGTGTCCAAATATTTTTCTGCCAAAGGATACATAGATCCAAGTAGGATTTCACGTGTTCATGTCCTGGTAACACCGACCTTTTTTTTCATATTCACCTTACTGCTTAGCCAATTTATGGGCGAAGAGAATTCCTCACAATTTACATGGCAAGAAAACCAATGGAGCATTGCAAACACAGTGCTCGACAGTATATTTTCTGTCCTGGTCTATACACTTTCTATATGAAAAAAAACAGTATCAAATTCTCTTGTCCTAACGCTGCTCCAACCCAAAATCCTGAAACCTAAAAAAGATCAGCAAGCTGCGGCTGGTATGTACAAACCATCAGTCAGCAGCCGATGCCGTCGCCCGCCGGCTGCGGCGTGTCATAGTTGAGCAGTGCGAACTTCACGTTCAGCCCGATCTTGCCACCGTCCTTGACGAGCTTGGCGGCGGTGACCAGCCAGTGTCCGGGGATGTCGTGCGGCCCCTTCACCAGCTCCGACATGTCGACGAACTTGAGGAGCTTCCGCGACTGGAGCGGCACGGGCGGGCCGTCGGGGTAGACGCCGGAGTTGAGCAGCGCCGGCTCGTTCCTCGGCGCCGCCTGCTGGGCGTCCCTCTGCATGAAC
Source organism: Zizania latifolia (assembly GCA_000418225.1). NCBI lineage: Eukaryota > Viridiplantae > Streptophyta > Magnoliopsida > Poales > Poaceae > Zizania > Zizania latifolia. Next base: position 765,986 of record KE371967.1, read on the forward strand.
GGCGAGCTCAGCGTCGTGCTGATCGTCGTCAGGAAGCTGCCCCTCTGCGACGCCGCCAGCGCGGTGGCCCACTCCGTCCTCTGGATGGTGCAGTTGGGGACGTGCGTGTAGAGCAGCCGGAGGTGGAGCACCTTCCTTGACCATGTCCCCTTGACGACGAGCTGCGCACCTGTGACGATGAACACGCCACCGGAGACCCTCTTGAGCCACTCCGGGTTGTACTCCACTTTTGACGTGCAGACGCATGAGTAGCTCTTCCAATGGATGGGCTCAATGTACCCTACATCCATGTCCTGCGACTCGCGCCACTCCGACATTGACGATGCGAGCGAGTCTCCGAGCATGCTTGGGGCACTGGAGAGGTGCTGGACGTGGATGGCCAGCCGGTTGCAATTCCTGCCCTCCAGATATAGCCGTAGGCCAACTACAGGCTTCTGAGAACTAGATACCTGGAACAACAGAAAAAACATGTAAATTACCTCGCAGAAAAACATGTAAATTAAATAGACAGAACCCAGCTTTACTGAGATTTCCCAGTTCTTCACTCCTTTCATGACAGGTAAACAAGAATCAGTCTTACTTAAATGCCTCTAACAAAAATCCATAATAACAGCTCGAATTTTTGTCCTAGCAGAACAAGAAGTCAAAACCAGTTTTGCCCTTTTGCTAAAAGTGCATAGAATAACTGACTTTTGTTCCCTGAAGGAACTAGCCACTCAAATGGAGTTGAAACCCAAGTTGCTTAGGATTGAAAGGCTTTGAAGGAGGAAACCAAAGTTAGAATTGATCATGTAGGGCAACTAAGCAAGACGCTGCACATATATGTTCTCAAAGATCAAATTTATTGTTTACCAATCAAAAGTTAAGACAAATCATAAACAAGCTGAAGCATTAGAAAAATGATTGTGCAAAGTAACAATCAGGTACCTGAGAAGTGCTAACTTGAAGTTTGGGACCAAGAAATCTGAACTGCAATGAAGGATAGGAGCCTTTTCTCTTTTGAGGTCCAAGGACAAGCTCATTGAACAAAGGTGCCCATTGTAGGGGCACTTGAAACTCCAAGAAATGTTGCAAGTCGTCAGGATCAGGTTTATCTGAGAGAGCACAAACTTTATAAGGATCTATTTAAAGAAAATAGTGTTTTGATCTAGAACTTCTATTACAGATATATAAGTTATAGTAATGCAGTTCATCTGGAACAAACAATTATAGGGAGGCAGACTATAGCTGAAGTTTGCAGTACAAAGTGTAATAAATGTCCAAGGAAAAATGAATTTATAGGAAAACTTACAGCGAAGATATAAATTAATGGCATGGCTGAGGTAACCACTACCAGGAATACCAGTAAGAAGAGAGGTGATAGGAACAAATTTAAACATAATAGCATCAGGATTCCTTGGAACTGTCTGTAGCCATTTAGAATGACTGGCTATAGATACATCTCCACCCCTTTTTGAGCATGTAATTGTCAGGCCCTGTTTGTAAAAAAGCATCTTTCAGCATGTTGAGAGATAGAGAACCAACTAACACAGTAAAGTAAGAAAATGCTCACATCCTTGGTTGATGATTCTGAGTAGCTAGAAAGGTGTAGGTTATTAGGCTGTTGTACCATCCTGACAAAAACATCAGGAACCTATATTGAAATGAATCGGATTAGATAAGTTTGCTTCCAACATATTGCTACATGGGCTGAGGGTAGAAGCATTTTATACCTTGCTCTTGCCATCCTTGGTCTTACGGTGCACCGGGGACAGGTTCTTCCAATCAGAAAACAGAAAATCACCAAGATCTTCCAAGTGTAGCTTTAGGTCAGCAGGTGAAATGGTTGAAGAAGGGCATTGCTTAACACATATGACATCCTGACCCCCAACTGCCATTTCAACAATTATGTGTGTCCCATAAGTTTTGATAAACCTGAAAATTAACAAGATCTAGCTGCTTTTATTCACAAACATAGATTTATATCTGGTTAAAAAAACTCTCACTGTCTTCATCAGTAAGGGCCGATGTATGCGACTCAATGCCAGTTAAAATGAAAGAAGTCAAATTGTAGGAAAACCAAGAAATATGCACACAGCACAGTTAAGAAACTGAGCTTCCCCAGAACAGAGTTGCCACAAGTGCTTTACCTTGATAATGCTACAGGGTCCCACTTCGGTGGAACAGCCTGTCTGACTTCATCTCGAAGAACCAATGGAGAAGTTTTTAGGTGCAATTTGTACAAGGAAATGAAATATCCATCAAATGCTAGATGTTTAGTCTCTTTGGCATCTGTCAGCCAAGCTCCAGATAAATCAAAAAGAGCATTAAAATAGCCTAAAGGCACTTTCCCTTGAACTGAAGATTTCTGATTAAGTAACTCAGACATCTGTCAAGAAAACCAAATGCAATCATATTAGCATAGAACGGTCATACCAAAGCATATCTCTAATATACATAAGCCAAAATTTAGATTTAGAATTATCTTGTAAAAAACATCTAACTTTTATTGATGGTCTTGAAGGAAATACCCCTAGTCTACCATGTGAATTGTACTTAAATACAGGCATCGACAAAAGCTGCTTTTCATCTTGAAAAGCAAGAGGGTTCTACACAATTAAGAGGCCACATGGTCCAATGAAACGCTGTGGTTGTTCTTTAGAAAGAGAGGAGTAACTGGTTACGTCTGAAGCCACATTCAAAAGGTCCACAATATTTTGCCACGGTACTATTATAGTACCAGTTTCCATGACAGTGACAAGCTTTTCTTGTTCCATATGAGTACTCAATACTCAGCATTTTGCTTTCCTTCTAAACTTCAGTGAGAAATAATTAAAGTATTGTTTGTTCTTCTGTGCTAAAATAAATTCCTAAATGCCCTAAAAATGTGTGAACATATGAATAGAAGCAAATGTTTCAGTTAGCAATTCCAGAATCTACTTTGCACAAAAACACGAATCGCGAACTGAAGAATTTACTGCCCTTTACGCGTACCCAATAGGATAATTTCATGAAAGAAAAATTGATGGTTTGTTTTCCCAAATTCTATATTGAATTCTAGCCTACCAATACTGAAGCTCACCCAAGAACCACTATTGAAGGGCTTAAATGTATTACCATTCTACTAAGCATGCAAGCATGATGTAACAAAAATAAATGGCCGGACGATATCTGAAGGTTTATTAAACGCTGCCAGAGAGACATGTCTAAGCCGGTATCTTTGACAAACACAGGTAGGCTGCAGGCATAAATTGGAATTGCGTGGATGCCTGGATGGAGACATAAATTGGAATTGCGTGGCTTCTTCAAACTGAGATTTCGTCGATGAACCATTGGACTAAATTAGCAGGCCAAGTGAATTTCCGAACAATAAAACTGAGTGGTGGAAGCGACTCGTTGCTCTAAGTTGGCAATTCTACTTCACTCGGACAATAACCATGGAGTTTTTTTCCCAACAATATCTTGCTGAGACAAAAATGGTGAGCTGCAAGTAACCAGAAAAAGGGAAGCGCTTGTGATTCCAACCACGATCCCGATTCAACCAGGCGAAGGAACAGGAAATCGAGCTTAGCACAATTAGTCCGAGCTGCCACCTCCATTTTTTTGTAAGCATCTGTGCGTCGGTGTTCCAACCGCGCAAGAACAGCAACGCGAGAAGAGGCACGCCACCATCCAAGCTCTCACGATCCTGCCCCGGAGAAACCCCCCACCCAACCACGGCGCGGCAGCAGCAAGCCCGAGCTGAGCAGAGCAGAGGTAAGCAAGATTCGTGGCCGCGCCGGAGGCGCGCAGGAAGGTGTACCTGGTTGAACTCGAGGACGTCGGAGCGGAAGCGGATGCGGTCTCCCTTGTCGACGCCGACGTCGCGCGGCACCCCTCGCAGCGCCGCGCCGCCGCCTCCCGGCACCGGCACGTCCCTGGCCCCGGCCTCGTCGAGCTCCACGAGCCGACGCCCCTCCTTGGCGAACCTCAGGCGGAAATCCGACGTGAGGTCGAACCCCGCGCCCAGCGCCCGCGTCGCCCCCTCCCCCGCCTCCATCCCTCCCCTGATCCCCCCTCCCTCTCCCCCTCTCCCTCTCCGCCGCGCGGCCACACACAGACACACTCTCTGTCTCTCTCAAGTCTAAACCTTCCCACCCACACTACAACCAACACCTCCTCGCGAGGTCGGACACCTAGCTCATGCACTCCTTGCTCCCTCAATTCCTATGCATCCTCGGACACAAGAGCGAGAGGAAGACGAAGAGGAGGACGAGAAGTAGAAGGAAGGTTTTGAGTTTTGACCATGCGTAAGGGAGGAAGGTTTGGTGGGAATGAGGCACGTGGGGCCCACCGCGGCTGCGGGGCGGAAATGGAATCGGGCGGATTATTGTAGAGCGGATGGGCAAACGGACGGGTGGATTTGATGGGTTGACCCGTCAGCAGAGGGTGGCTGCGGGTATTTCGGCCGCCTCAGCCAGCCAGCCAGCCTGCCAGGGTGGTGCCGTGTTGCTCGTTGAATGCTCCGGGGGCGGGGCCCAATTCATGGAACCGCGTGCGCTGCTCGACTCTTACCATTTTCTTTTTACTAATTTGAAATTACATTGCCGGTATTTCACCACCCGACACACTCACGTCGTGATCACTCTTTCAAACGGTTAACTCTGTCGCACGAATATTTGTTTTCAAAATAAAATTGATAAATTATTGTTAAAGTAGAAAAATAAAATATATTTAAGTAAATAAGAAAATAATATTCAGAAGTACTCCATAATAGATAAAAACTATATAAAGAATAACGAAGGAATAAAGTATATAAAAGTAAAGTTTTTAGGACGCGATTGAATAGTTTCAAAGCACGGATGGAATATTGGATGTCTGTCGCTTCAAAACACGGGTATTTAGCTGTTTGCAGTTAATTGTTAGTAAGTTTGTGGACAATAAATAATCAAGCCATTGGAGCAATATTCTTTCCTTCATCAATCATCTCATTTAAAAGGCATATCTTCTCATGTGTCTTCGCTTGGAAGCTGACTTGGCCTGTGCGAACTTGTCAATGTGCTTACGGTGGATCTACGAACGTTGTCACCTCGTTACGTCACATTTAGATGTAGCCAGGGGCGAAGCCATCTTGATAAGCAAGCGTGGGTGTAAATATATCTCCCTAAGAATTAGTTATTATTTTTTATATATTGATCATATATATATTATATCTCTTATAGCTAACTAGCAGTCAATTAAAAAGCATGTTCATATCAGTCTACTTTCGCACTCAGACATTTTTGTTCGCGATCTATATATTTTATCTGGTCAATCAATATATATCTTGTGTGATCATCCATGCATCTCTTGAACTAATACCGTATTACTGTAGGATGTCTCACCTAAGTGCATCCACAGTGTGCTAAAAAAGTGGGTCATAAGACTCCTATGGCCTGCCCATATAAATTGTGGCTAAATGGCCAAGTCAGAAGGTTGAGTCCCCTGTTCGGATACTGCTTTTTTAATATAATCTGAAATGAGTACCATGCGGCACATATTTCAAACTATTAACACTACAATTTCTCTAAAAATTGTCTGTATAAAAATTATTGAAATTTTATTTGAAAACTGTTTATTAAACTTTCAGTATTAAATTTATTTATCTAAGCCCTTAACTAAACTATGTAGTCAAATCAGCCACCAACTCATCCAATCAGCACTTTTGTCACTCTGAAGTACTGCATAGATACTTTGAGACGCCGTTTGCATAATTTCAGCGCTATAGGGATATGCCAAAAAAAGATACCCCAAATGAAGGATGGAAATTCGACTCCATGAACAGTTGAGCAACAAAAAACAATCCCAACCAGTAAGCATTATGCAAGGAACTGGCATCATTTTTCCACCTCGTTGCAACTGTGTGTATAATAAATAATCCAACATCACGGTTCTTCTAGATGTACAGTGCGGAGTGCCATGGTGCCGCTGCCAAGTGCCAATGCCATCACTCCAGGTTCCAACACCGACCGATGCAGGACTCCCGACTACCCTAGCTCGCCTGCAACCGTGTCGGCGATCGACGTCGGCCGCAGACTTTCCCGCACGCACGCGGCACCAGGGCATGCGCGTATCTGCAGCAGGAGATCGACCTTGACCGGCCGGAGCTAGGGATCGGACGAAGCAGAAGCTAGCGGCGCAGCGTGGTCGTCGGTCCCGGAATCCGGCGCCTGCCGAAGTGCCGAGCGAGCGTGCAGCGACTCTGACGCACTACGGCACTAGCGCGAGGACTGGCGGCCTGCTGCTTTATAAATTCAGAATCTGTACTATTGATCAACAGCAACAGCGAGTAGTAGTTCAGTAGTTGTTCGCAAAACCTGGACCGATGGCGATTAGGTAATCAGAGCGATCAGTTATTGTTATTACTTATGTCTGTTTGACGTAACTCACGCTTCAGAATTTTTTAAGCCGCTCTAACTTATTTTTAAAAAATTTGATTTTTATTTTAGACTAAAAATAAAAGTTTAAATTATTTTATTATACTATATAAACCTTAAATCCAACATAATTCTTGATGTTAAAGTTGTACCAAACAGACTCTTACTTTTATCATCGAAACCAGTTCGATTTTATGGTTATCTATACTCGTTTTGTTTTAAAATATAGTAGCCTTCAGATTTGGTCACATGTATCGAAGAGATGGGTAAAAAGAACTTAATATATTTATCATAATGAGTGAATGAAGCCTAAAAATAATTAAATGATGTAATGAGTAATAAAATTTAATGGTAACATATATATTCTTTAGAGTTAAAAATAACCTTACACTAATATTAGATTGTTATATTTACAAACAAATATTCAACTTAACAACGACCCAACCGACGCGTGCCTGTCCGGCCAGCCGTCTCCTGTTGTCCAGTACTCCAGTCGTCGTAGCTCTTTTTCTTTTTTTACATCAAACACAAATTAAGACGACTGCACTACAACCCAAAGTTCCGTCAAAATCAATGTTACCTTTGTTCTAAAATATAATTCTTTTCTACAGTTTTTAATATAAAATATTACTCATTAATTAATTTTACTATATATCATTAACAATTATTAATTATTAAGATTATTTTCAAGTATCAATCTAACTATAATATATATATATAATACTAAACCTAAATATTTTTAGCTTACTTATTAGTTAAATATTAACTTTTCTGAAAATAAAGCTGTCTCATATTTTAGGACGGAAATAGTAAATCCAAAGAGTTACTTACTGGACTACTTTTCCGCAACACGTTTAAACGAGAATTTGCAACGAAACCGTACGTGGTTTTTTTTTTTCATACTTCGTAGTTAGAAAATATTAACAGCTTTGGAGTATTTTCATGCCATCCAACAGGCATGACCAACTCAAGCGGTCTCACGAATCTATCATGTTTCTGCTTTCTAATATGAGGGCTTCAATAATGCTGGCAACAGAAAGGGTCATTCATAAACCTTCCTACACGTCGTGAGAGAAGAATCGGGAAGGGGGTGAAGAAATCAGTCAAGAAGCCGGGGAGGAGAGGATGAGATATGCCGGAAGGGAAGGGGACGTCGGATCAGATCGGTCCTGAGAATTTTCTGGGAAAAAAATAGAACTTGTATCCCTGTATAGTCAAGCAAAGGCTCTTATAGAGTCATATCACAGTCCACACTAAGGTGTCCTATGTCGGTCTCTACCTATCTGTCTTAGGCGTGCCATACAATCACGTTTGCGTAATTATTTTATTAGCATTGTATTTAAATATAAGATCAATCCCTACTAAAAAGAGAGAAAATAGTAAACACACAAGCCTTGATCGAATTAGTGCGAGAGTCACCGGGCATGATGAATAATGAATATATATCAGAATCATTGATGATAGTATAGTTGAATCATCGCATCACCTGCAGATAAATTTATTTCTGTTGGATCGTATGCATGCAGAGGTCGAGCAGAAAAATGATCAATCTCTATCGAAAAGAGAGAAAATAGTAAACACATGAGCTTGTAAACACACTAACCTGCTGTTGAAAAGTAACTCGTATTGAGTCATATAGGTTTACGTTTGGTTTCTTGTAACAATCGTACAATCGTTGGACAGCTATAGATTCGGATTCTAGTTTGATTCTTGTACTAGCTGCCAACGTGTTTATATATGTATGCCTCGGTCAGGGCTGTTTTGACCAAGCAAGATTAACACGAAAACGTGGTGTTCCCGCAACAGGGGACCTGCGCTTCAACAAATACCGTAGTTCTTTACATCTGCATCATTTTATTAGCATTGTGTTTGAATATAAGATCAATCTCTACCGAAAAGAGAGAAAAGAGCATGATGAATAATGAATATATAGAAGAATCACTGATCGATAGTTAGTTGAATCATGGCATCACCTGCAGATAAATTCATTTCTGCTGGATCGTGTGCATGTAGAGGTCCAGAAGAAAAATGAGACGCACATGACCGCAATTATGCTGCGCGCGTTAGCTGTAACTTATCCCAAATGCTAAAAAAAAGCTAGCTAGCTGGGCAGTCGGCAATGCAACAAAATTCATTGCCCAAATAACTAATCAGAAGATGAACTCGCTGACTGGCTAACAATGGATCATTCAACGACCAGGCTGGCGATGGAACGGAGAGTATAAATCGATTCAAACCGTGGATCTGAAAATTGCCTGCTGCGGTGGGATTGAAACAATAGCTCACCTGAGGGGCTAAGGACGGTGGCCGGTGGTCGGGCGACGAATAGGCGAGCGACAGGCGGGCGGTGCTGGGCTTAGTCCGGAGTCGCGGGCGACCGGGCGTCCATGGCTCTGTGCTTACTGCTTAGTGGTCGCCTGTCGGCTGTCCTGCGGGCGTGCGCTGCGGGTATTTGCTATTCTACTCACTAAATCAAAATTTTATTATTTAGGAAGAAAAAAATCATTTAATAAACTTACTAACCGGATGACCCAAATCATTCGACTGATTAAATCAATCCTTCCGCTGACCAAACTTGATCAGCCGAACTAGATGACTATTTTGTTGTGGCCCCACGCTGGCAGCCTCTTCCACCTTTCTTCTCCATCTCTCCAGCCTTTCTCCCGCGCAGCTCCTCCATCGGGCCACCGGCGCCGCTCCTCCACCTCTCCACCTCGCGCCGCCGTCGCTCCGCTGCCGCCGCTTCCGCCTCGGCGCCGGCGCTGCCCCGCCCCAGGCCGGCGTACTCGGCTGGCAGATCTCCGGTCATCCGGTTTCCGAGAGGGTGGCCGGGGCCGGAGTGGCAGAGCGACGATGAGGCCAGTGCGGGGAAGAAGAGGATGGTGACGAGGCGGCTGACGGAGGCCTCTCAAGCCGCTCCGTGTCGACGACGAGCTGTTCGACTACATAATCTAATCGGAGGGAAGATTGATCTAGTACCAACCTATTTTTGCCGGCTCGTATGTGTTTCCTGCTAAGATGTCGTATCTGAAAATTTCTGAATATGCTTGGAAGCTAGTTGTGTGCTTCGTCTGAATCAGTAGTGGTGGTTACTGAATTTGCATTCCAGACTGAAGCTATGCGAACACTTTCGTTTAAACAACATTGTTTGCTAGAATGAATTATGGTGATCATCTTCAGTGTAGCATCAGTTCAAGAGGCCGCTTCTGATGATCGATGGTGTGCTTAACAAACCAATACCTGTCAACAATTCTTGAACTTTAGAAGGCTTCCTGTGAGAAGGCAAATAAAAATATTCATCTTTAACCGATTCATTGTAGTGTATGGTTGCTGGTGATCACCTAGGGATTTATAGAACTGATGATTCTGAGTTTCGTGTACTGTGGTGACTCTCACGGACAATACCGTGTAAGTAGGTCAATTGGGCCAATTTTGATATATTCACATAATTCAGTTAATTAGACTGAAATACCTAATAAATAAATTTAGGTTTTTTTAGAAACTGAGACCAGAATAATGACTGGGTTTTTTAGTTAGGTCTTTTTCGGTTCGTTTTTTTATTTTGTGCACCCCTATTCTGGTCTTTTGTCCCTTGTACACGAAGGTCTGTTTTTTTAACAGGGGATGGGATATTAATTGTATGGGTTGTGCCACACTTTTAAAATACGGTTTTTCTAGGAACTTTTCTCACGAGCATTACTTAGTTTATTTTTTCTATTCTATTTGTTAGACTTATATTATATAATAATTAATTAATTAATCTATCTGTTAATTGGATAATTTGTTTGAAATGATCCTAAATTCATTTACCTTTTCTATTCTTCTTCTCCTTTTCTTCTCTTGCAAGCTCTTCTAGACTGTACGCTCTATATATGGAGTACTTAGAACATCTCTAACAGTGCTCTTATCTAGCTTTCTAAAATTAAATTTAGGTATTTTGAAAAAAAAAATCATGCTACAACAGTATTCCTAAATGATCCTCTATCCTAAGTGATCCTCTAAATCACCTCTCATTTTTCTCAAAAGTAGAAACTCCATTTCTAACCTTCTCTCAAAAGTAGAAACTCTCTTTCTAATCCCCTTTAAAATATAGAAATTAAGATTATATGGATACTATTGTGGACACGATTGATTTTTAGGGATCAACAGAGTTTATGATGGTTCCTATATGAGATTTTAGTGAACAAAAATAACAACTTTTTTGAAGATGCTCTTAGAGTTAATGAGCAACTTGAGTTTTTCCTTAGTTAGTGACCGAATTTCAAGCAATCAAGCAGCTAGCCTTCGAATTACAGATTATATATAGTGATGAAAATGAAGGAAAAATAGACAGAAATTAGTGTTGTCATATTCTGTCTTTCGTATTTTTAATGGAAACAAACACGTATATCTCATAAACAAATAAAAAACGAATAGTGCCAAAAATAATTACGGATTGAATAAGGAGCTACACAAATATAAAACAAAATGTCTATAAAAATAAAAAAATGGTATGTGCAAAAAAAGTATGACAAGATATATTTTTTAGCTTTCAACAAGCAATCACATTTAGTTTAATTCACATGGTTCAATATTTCATGAATAGACGATTTTTCAAAGTAAAAAATATAATTTTTTTGTATTTATTATGCGGAATATCTGTTTGTATATATGTTTTCGTCAAAAGTCACCGTTTCGTTTCCAAATACGAAAAATCCATTTTCATTTCAGTTTCGTATTCCCTTTTTTCCACAAACGTGCGGAAAAATTCAGGTCTACTTGTCATCCTTAGGTATATATATATGTGCGTACAAATGAATGAGTTTTGGTCGTACCCGGTGGGGATTCCAACTATTAGACTGAGGACGTTTGTTTCTCTTTTTTCTAAAAATCATATTCAACCAAATACAATTTTAGGATAGGACTTTTGTATATTTATTTGTAACCATGCTAAGGTTAATATAAAAAACCAACAATAAACCAATGATATAATATTCGAAATTAGAAAACTAGGTTATAAAATTGCAATTTTGTTATATACAAGAAAGCAAAGCAAAACAAAAATGACAGCATGTAGCGCGTTCTAATTAGTTCTCACCAGGGTTACAAACGAGAATCGACGCAAAAATGCGACGATGCTCGAATCAGTTGAAAACCACTAATTTCAGTCTAATTTCACCGAATTTCACTGATTCGAACCACGCCGAATTGATGGAAATTCGCAAATCAGTGGTTCTCACTCGGGTTATTTACTTATTCGTCTCATCTTTAAACGCTAGTTCTCGTCAGGGCATAATTGTCTTAGAACTTATAAGTCACAAGTCTATTTCACTGTTGTACCTAGAGACTTTTTAGTGTTTTTTTTACCCGGTGACAGGCTTGTGTGAGATGTCAAAGTGTTGACTGGGTTGTCACATCTTGGCATGTTGACTAAACATGCAGGAGTGACGCCGGCGAGTGCGCCACCTATGGCGGCAGCGACGTTGCCATTGACACGCCGGCGCCGGTAGCCCTCCATACAGCCTGCTTAATTTGTCGTCCTTGTTGGGACTTGGGAGCTCGCATTGTTTGACACGGACGAAACGCTTATATCGAATGGTCTAACTGTCAGCGCACACACGGTTTTACCCCACCCCCC
>KE371967.1:785809-808435 GCA_000418225.1 Zizania latifolia
TAACACACCAGGCTGGCCAGTAGTATCCTAGAGAAATGACAAAAGCACCATCTATCTCTGCAGACAAATGACACACCCACCTAGCTAGCACATGCATGGCACCATGCATGCATCTAACGCCGAGGTCCTCTCTGGTCTAGCTGTTCATGTGACTGAGTGGAGCTAGTGTTCATGACATGCATGCATGCGGTGACAGTACAGGCGACTAGCTGCATGTTGCTGCCGGCCGCGCGCGCGCACTAGCAGGCAGTGGCATGCGGCATGCATCAGGAGGAGGAGGAGGAGGAGCCCGGCAAGCTAATTGCACCCCCTCGAGGGGCACATGCGCTCAACTTTGCCGACACACCCAGCAATATTGCGAGCTGAGCTCCACTCCTGGCCGCTGGAAATGGCTTCTGCATGCACGACCATCAACGCAAGTTTTGTGTGGTGCTCAGTACACGGGGAGAGGATAAGTAAGAGAAAAGCATGAATGCATTTTCCAAACTTAGAAACTAGAAGGAGATTCCTCTTCTGTTGCTTGTGATGGCGAAAATCCGGGAAGAGATCGAGCCCCTAGCTGACTCAGAGCAGACGGCCGGCGCAAATGGAAGGAAGCACTAGGAAGAAAGTGCAATCGGATCTCTATGATCAAGATAAGTTGACCTTGATGTAGTCTCTCGTCCTTGTGTTACTACAATACTTCCCCTTGTCAAGAAGATATGTCGTTGTTTAGTTTTGATCATCCACGGTCTTCAAATAAAACTATTTGACCACTAGTTTCTAATACCAAATACTTCAAAAAATCTGGAAATGTTTTCCTACACATTAATTTGATTTTCATGCATCCAACAATCTAAATGTTTTAAAAACATTAGTGTTTACATTTCTACATTTAACTTCAAACTTGTCCAAAGTGACATATTATTGTGACTAGGTGACTATCAACAGGTATTGACAAGCTAGCCAGGAAGACAGCTGTCCAGGGAACATGTGGGTCTAAAGTAATCTAGCTTATTGATACATGCATGTTCACACAGAAACCAAGAATAGATTTAGTTTCATGAAACCTTCCCTACAATCTATAGACACTAAGTATGTTCAACACTTTAATATAGCACTGGCAGAAGCACAAATGTGGGTCATTAATGGATCTGCAGGGAACATTATTGGAGCAATAATCATTGAAATTTGTGTAGTGCTAATTGTCTCAATTTACCTAAATTTAAATGAATTTAATGGATGCTAGATAGCTTCAAAATCTTGATTCTTGAGGAAGGGGGTGGCTGCTCCATGCATATCCCTGTAATTGAGAATTGCCTAGTTCCAAACTGTACAATGAACATTCTTATAAGAAATAAAAAGGATCCTAACTAGCATGTACAATGCCCATGTAGAGAGATCAAGGCATGGATTAAAACAATATCATTCTGTCGCTATACCTTCATACAATTTAATTATTTCCCTGTGCCAGTTTTCTTGTGGGTTCATGACTTCATATGCCAGACAGGAACTGTCACAGAAATATTTCATGATGGGGATCCGTAATTTCCTGTGGATTTTTCACACCCTAAAGATCCTGATTAATTCTAGTCATGGTCAAAAAATACAATGAGCAAACCGAACTTCACCTACAAATGGTTGCACAAATAATAGCACATATCGCCGTGTTCTTTTAAGAAAGACGCGTATTTATTTCGGTTATACCACGCAGATCCACTCAACTATAAAAGAAGTACACGCATTGCTAGCTAGCTGACTGGCAAAGCATGTACATTGGGATAGAACTTAAATGAAAACGTCTATATATATTATAACCTGAATTTTCAAGAAATTAACCCTAAACTATAAAATCAAGCGCTATTCAACCTTAAACTTTCAAGACCGTGCCCTTTTCATGAATTTCAACCATTTCGCTCGGTCTCAAAATGAAAAACTGTTCGGTAAACTAGCTAAGTTAAAAAACGAATTTGATTTTGAATTTTTGTCAATATTCGTCTGGAATTCGTACATTCCCGATGACATAAAATAGCTAACCCCACAATTGTTATCTAGAGTTGCAAATATATAGCTCCCGCCTCCCAGCCGTTGCATAATGACATCAATAGCTAATTATTACTTGTTACTTTCGAAATGCAAAAAAAAAAAAGTAAAAGACAGGTAAATTCACAATGTCATGGCTAGTGTAGAAAAATGTAGTCCCACCACATTTAACAACTAGGAGAGCACATCCAACTAATAACACAAAAGTTGTACAACAAAGACTCGCCTAGACTTTAAGGCCTGTTTGAGGGAGTACTATCCCTCATTGCTATGAAGGGACGGAGTAGGCTAGGTTAGCCGAAAGATGATTTAAGAAGTAGTTATTTAGGGTTTACTTATGGATTCTATTTTATTTTTGATTGTTAGTTATTTAATTTTATAATATAAAACAAAAAATTTAGAGGAGTTTTAAATTTTAGGGTGATTTTACTGTCTTAGGGAGAGGTACCACAATTTTTATGTATTAGAAGGTATCAAAATTAACACTAAAAATTATGTTACTTAGGACCATAAGGATAGTAAAATTTCTCTAAATTTTAAGAATAGCTGCCGCCTGCACTTGATAGAATCTCCAGCCCTAATCTTCGTTGCGCGCAACGCCTCCAACAAGGAGTCCCACTCACGTCGTCATCACTTTCATCCAATCAGTGAAGGTTAGGTAAGTGTTTTTGCCCTTGTTCTCAAGCACCAATTCTCCAAGGTAAATCTTGATCTAGGTTGAAAAGTGAACCGTTCTTTTAACTCTAAATAGAATAGTGTCTGAGTTCATGCACGTTGATACTTGGCAAATAAAAGAGAACCCACCACCACTTCACCTAGAATTTAGACTTGTTTGCTACCTTGAGAAAACATTAATTCTGATTTAATACTTTTATGAAATGGCTGTGAAATGAGCTTCTTTACAGAACACACCAGCTAGGATTCTGAAATGCCCTTGTCTTTCAAAATTAAAATTCCATGGCAATCAAATCATGAGAAAAATAGAAAGCAGAGAGACTTCTTGAGTGGATTTTCTGATGCAATCAGATATTTTTCTCAACCCCATAGATAATTTAATTTTGAAATAAAGTTAATAAATTAATAGGGAGAGTAAAAAACAAAAAACATCATATTAATAAGAAAGTACTCCCCTATCTTAAAATATAAAAAGTTTTAGGCTTTGTTAATATATTAAGAAGACGAGTAAAAAGATCATATTACCTGTCTCGGGGTGGTTGAGTGCGGGACTAAGAGTGACTAGGTGGAGTAACGAGTAATGAAGTCTAAAGTAATATAGGTATTTTAAATATAAAAGTTATTTTTACAAGTTAATATTTGAAACAAATTTAGAACTCTAAACTTATTACATTCTAATGTGGAAGAAATGAGTACTATTGTAAGTGATACGTAAAAGTATGTAAGGGTATTGGATGAAAAAAACTTCTTAATGTGCAAATCAAGAATGCGTAAGAAGGTACTGACATTTTAGTATATTGCTAAAGCAATAGAAATAAACTATTTTTGATGGAGAGATACTGCGAGTGCGATGAAGTGAGTAAAACAGTGGAGCACTGTGTGTGCATCCCCACACACAAGGAGAAACGAATTTCAACGGGTGCACTCTCCGGCATCCCAGTCAGATCTAGGGCTCAGATCTGTAGCGCCGTTTGGTAGCAACTAGCAACACGTGTTGGTTAAACACACGCCTGCGGTAAAAACGGCAGTGCGGCTGTGAGTGACGACCAACGAGGCGCTAGCTAGGGTGGTGATTAGATGAATGGGCATGGAACACTGGAACAGTGTGAGGACATTGACATCGCCTGAGAGGCTAGCTAGGGACATGTCCCTCGGCACACGACACATGCATGCATGCATGCAGTGGCAGTGCTGTACATGATGGGGGGGATATATAGCTGACCTGTGTGTGTAGCCGTGTAGGTGTGCCAGCTGCCCCAGCATCACTTGCTCCTACCTCCCCACCAAGGGACGAGACGACCATCCTCCACTAGGCCCCCCTGGCAGTTATTGCGGTTCTTTATTTGCAACTTCTATGCATGATCGACTTCCTTATATACATGTTGCTCCTGTTTATTTTTGTACATATTGTCTTAGATTTATATATAAGAAATAATTAAGAAATCAACTTAAAGTTAATTTTATTGTCTATCTATCATTTATCCTATTTAAAAAAAGATGAGTTGTTTATTTTTAGAGAACGATATTTATTTAATAAGGAAAAAATAGGAAAGATGACTTATCATTTATTCTGGTTTTAAAAAAAGTGAGTTATTTATTTCTGAGAGAGTGGCATTTATTTGACAAAGGAAATGAAAGAAAGGATGAAGAGTATATAGAAATTCTAAAACAAATTATATTTCAAAAAAAGTTGAGAAAAATAAAACGGAAGGAGCTTAGGATTAGCGAAAAGGTTTGGATTAGGATATATAGGCTGCGACGTAAATGATGTGGTCGAGTTATACAACTAGAGTGAGGCGATGTTGGCTATGTTATGTTGAGTGTGGTGGGCAATGGAGAAGTAAAAGGTGGTCGAAAACCGTGGCGATTGACCAGGCGGGAGTAGGCGTAGATCGATGGGTGGAGAGGAAAATGAAGGTGTCTAGCTAGACACAGGTTAATTGTATATGCATGCGCTTCAACTAACGTCCTAGTGGATAGGCGCTGATTGCACGCATCTTTTTAAGATTTGCTTTTGTCAGTCACATGAAATCTTCCAGTTTATTAGTCATATAAACCACCAAAGATGCACGTGTTTCTATGCATGCGTCCTTAGTTGAAAACTTTTTAGTTTATCATTGTTGGAGATTCACCAAACTTTTTGTACACAAGTTTTATTTTCAACGTTATTATATATTAACAACCGTAGGGAAGTACGTTTTGGACCATAATTACACGTGGTTGGTGGAAAACACCGCGGTCGGTGAAAAGGAGTTGGCATTAGCAGCGACGTGAGAGTTAGGCTCAAGATTTTTTTTAGTTGGTTAAATCTCTGTATATTGAGGATATTCGGTCACATGTTTTTAACTTTAGATTAAAAATAAAAGATTAATGTACTATATTTTATCATATAACTGTAGATTGATTATTTATCTTAATTAAAGTTGTAGTTGTATCGAAAAAAATAATTGACTTTATTTTCTCGCTTTCCGTCTACGTGAGGTGAGATCCACCAAATAATTTAATGTTACAGCTCCGTCACCTCAATCCATCACCAGTCATGGCGCCATGGTTTGGTAACGTTAGGTCTCCCTCGGCCCTCGCCTCCGCTTTCTTCAACTCCCAACAGCACCACATGGGATAGAGAGTAGAGTAGACCCGGACCCTGCATTATGCAGACGCACGTAGCGGCGGCAGCAGGCACCGGCGTGCGAAAACTGTTGGAAAGCTGCGTTGTACCATCACGCAAACAGTGCTGTCAGCTCTGTACACCGACGGGGCGCATGCCTAGCTTAGCTAGGAATGGATTCGGATCGGATACGCATGAAAACGAATACGAATAGCACTGTTTACCATATTTTATTTTAAATATGAATATGAATTCAGATGTTTTCAGATACGAATACAAAACGGATAATTCGAATACGAATCCGTATTCGGATGTTTACTCAATTTAACTTAAAATGAATCCGTGTTCGGATGTATCGTTTCATAAATTTTCCAAAAGTCTAAAGTGCCGAGTATACCAAATTAGCAGTTAATACAAGAACTCTTGACTATAAATTATGGATAACTTTCTCAAAATATTTTTAAATTTTTATCACAGCATCTACGTATCATCTTATAATAACATGATAATTATTGTGTTTTTCAGACTTTATTTGTTTTTTTAAATTAAAAAATCATTAAGCTTCACATTGCCGATCGAGTGTCACAACCTAGAATTTTTAAAATTTCTTTCGATTTAGTGGGCAAGGCCTACAAATGGATTCAAAAATATGAATATGATTTTTCTATAAATTTTGATTCATTATTTCAGGCACTTGCAGTTCAAATTTCACCTATTTCAATTTAAATCCTAAAAACACACTTAGTGAATTAAAAATAGTAAACTGACACAGAAAAACACCAAATTGTTACATGGAATAAGGTATGTTGTATTTTGATTGTAAAAAAAGTTTTAAATTCAAACAAAGATTTAATCATCGATTTATTTTCAAACATAACATATTCCTTCTCTAAATCCTAATTTCTCCTTGGAGAATCTTCGGTTTCTTAATATCCTACGTGATAACTTTCTTGAAACATTTTTAAATTTTTATCACAGTATCTACATATCATATCATAATACCATAACAAGTCTTGTGTTTTTCAGACTTCATTTGATTTTTTTAGAATTAAAAAATCATTAAGCTTCACATTGCCGATAGAGTGTCGCAACCTAGAATTTTCAAAATTTCTTTCGATTTAGTGGGTAAGGCCTAAAAATGGACTCAAAAATATGAATATGATTTTTCTGTAAATTTCGGTTCATTATTTCAGGCACTTGCAGTTCAAATTTCACCTATTTCAATTTAAATCCTAAAAACACAATTAATGAATTAAAAATAGCAAACAAACCTAGAAAAATGTAAAAAATTTACATAGAATAAGTTATGTTGTATATTGAGTGTAGAAAAAATTTTAAGCTCAAACAAAGTTGCAAATATCTTATTGCCTTGAACTGCTAGAAAACTCCATTAACTTTAGTATTTTATAATTACATAAAGAATAAATAAACCATACATATTAATATAGTGATGATATGTCATCTTGAGTCTGTAAAAGTCTGATCTGTGTAAAATTCTAAAACGGATACGGATGTATCCATTTTTATATCCACGTTCAGTAGAAATTCGGATATCCGTTTCCATATCCATATTTGTCAAACGATTTCGGATGTTTCTGTTTATCATCCACATTTAATTCGGATACAAATACGAATATTTATATTTATAATTTATCGACTACAGATACGAATAATTCGAATATTTTCGCGTCCTTATCCACCCCTAAGCTTAGCTAGCCTGTATTGGGCAACTCCGACTATACCTTTATAGGCCTCGAGCAACGGGCGAGACTCGAATTATCGTCGGGGGGGACGCGACGTGACGTAATGCGTATTCTCACCCCTGCCGTAAGCCGTTTGTGCGCATGCGTTTGTATCGTGTATGGCTGTACTATTTACACCATTCTACAACCATGCATATTCTTCGGGCAAGCTGCGCCACTGGAGGAAAAAGGTGTACTATTTTCATCCCAAAATATACACGTAGAGAGTTTAAATTTTATCTTAAATATAATAATACAGTACACTTATAAAAAGTTACTTTTATCTCTAAATTATTCATACTATCCTTAACTATATTACTTATTACTTTTTGTAAATCTTATTAATACATGTCCATAAACCTAAAAATTTGTTATATTTTAAAACAGAATGAATAAACAGGAGAAAGGTGCCTAAGGCTAAAATAGGAGTACAATGACGGGCAATCAACTTCCCTCCCGGCTCAGACAATCGCAAGCGCCAAGCGGCATCCGGATAATGCTACGTGTTGCCTCGTCAACATGACGGCCACGACAAAAGCACAAACCATGCAAAGAACGAAGTAATCATACAGCAAAATAACATGAAAAATCTCTTGCCCTCTTAGATAAATTGCCACAAAAACCAAGATACATCTTGCCAGAACAAAAGGAACCGTATATCCCAGCCTCAGAATGGAACCTCACGGTAAAATTCCTAGACAAGCACAAAACCATGTACATCCTACAGTAGTAAAGTCTAAACGAACCGTCCTACAAACTGCGACGGGGAGATGCACCCCACCACCATAGGGGGCTCTCCGACTCCAATAAATGAGCTCCCCAAAAAAAATTTAATGGCCCAAAGTTGCACGACAAACAAGTGCCCTCAATTGGAGAAACTTCCCAGCGTCACGCTTGGACAATCAAAACACCGGCGATGGGCCACTAGGAAACGACTAGCACCGGTGACAAGGCTCTGTCATCGGTTTCACCTCTCGAAAGTATAAAATTTTGCGAGCCTAAAATTGCCCTGCCTAAACGTAGACAGATTAAGGCTCCAAAATTCATTACTTATGGTCGCCAGACCACAAGATACTGGCCACCACTTTCACACCCCGGTGAAACGGCAACGATATGGAAGACAAACGACCTATGCTTTATGACTCGTCACTGTGCACTTGCTTTCTCCAACTTCTCTTTCTCAATCTCAACTCTTCTTTCATCAGCATGTTGAGCTATGCCACTAGCAAGCGCCTGATAACGGAAATCAAGAGTTTGCATCAGGTTCTGGAACCTGGCAGGATCAGATGCTTGCAGACCTATAGAAAACGGTTGGTCACTCGTGAGAAACTTCAGCGCACGTTTACAAATTAAAAACATTTTATACGAAATGATTCACTTTACCTTGGACAGTTTCGACAAACAAAATGAATGGATCCACCTCATCAATTGGCGATTGCATCTCCTCATCATCACTGAAATCGTCGTCCGAGTCGTCATACTCATCAGCTGGCTGGAAGCCTCTAGCCTGTACCATCAGACAAAATATATGCAAGTACACACAAAGTAACACTGATCAGAGACAGGCAATATATCCTAAGAAAAAAATGATCCATGATTTTTTATCAAAACAGTAGGTTGAATAAAACTGCAAAGATCCTAGTAGCTTCTGCGTCATTTTTAACACTATCATGAATTTGCACAGGAAATGAATATTCATGCAACCCACCAATACCTTAGGTGGACAGTTATTCTTACTACGATAAAAAGGAAGGAACAATGTTGAGAGCCCAAATGCAGTGCTAGCACTCAGAAGGCGACACTAACCTCAGTAGCTAATTTCTGAAGATGAAGACTGTTTACTTCATCTGCATCTTCATTATCAAGGCCCATCTCTTTATCAGATTCAACCTCCTCCTCCTCATCATCATCTTCTTCATCAGCGTCGAAACCATCCATATCATCAGCATCAGCATCATCTTGCTTCTTAGATTCTGCTTATCGAAGAAAAAAGGACAAAAACAAAATAGCACAATTATCAAAATTAATCAAACAGGATAGTTGAAAATCAGTGGATATCCACAGCATGAAGGAGAGGCAAGATGATGACACACACTCGTCTAAGTACCAAAAGATTACACTCAGCAAAATAAGCAAAACCAAAACCAATAAAAGCTTGATCAACTTCAAAACTTAAAACATATAATGCATGTAAGTAAACTTCAATTTAATACATGAATAAAAAAGTATGCATACTCCACCTGCCACTTGTTCTTTGTAGGCAACAAGCAGGTCAAGTGTTGCTCTGAAAATACGATTTAGAGCATCTCCTGGAATATGATCTGCTGGAAGGCTAATAAGTGAGGTCAGACCCAAGCAGCAAACTTTCTTATCATGTTCTCTGCAGATGAAACAGTAAAAAAAATCTCAGTTCACTGTAGAAAACATGAGGTTGATATAAGTGCTGACAAACTACTAAAAACTAACCTCTTAAAATTGGCTCGGAAGCCACTCTTTTTTACTTGTTCTAACATAGCAAACCAAAGGTCGAAAATTTCTGTCACGACCCCGAGTTTATGTAAGGTAGCAAGTGTCAAAGAAGGGTTGTAGTAGAACGCATTAGCAATCTGCAAGCAGCACATAAAGGTTCTCAGCAAAATGCATAGAGCATAGATAGCACACATAGTTTGGACAATTACGAGTTAACCCTATTTTGAAGGTAAACAAATAGAGCTGACTATCAAGGTCTCTCACCAAAGATGAATAAGCCCAGTAGATAATATTTCCAAACAATGGATGTAAAACTTAAAGCATGAAATATTAACAACTGCAGCCTACAACAATTAATACATGGTGTGTTGTCAATTACCACTTGAATAAGGAGGCATTTCAAATATGGTTTCTGTGCTCGACGCAATCGATCGATTGTAAGCCTGAGGTAAGGCTCAACCCATTGATCCACATGGCTTTTGCAGTTTTGAAAAACCACCTCAATGAGCTTGGGAGCAGGCTCAATATCTGAATCTTCCATGTTTTTATCCATCATAATCTACAAGCATTGGCAATTATGAGCATATGATTACATTGCAAATACACTATGCATACTATAAAAATGTTAACAAAAAGTAACCTAAGACACTCACAGTTGATAGTGCATTCCACAAGCTTTGCTGATAATCTGGGTCTTTGCATGCAAGAAAATGGTCAGTACCCCGTGAAATGTAGTTATCCAATGGAACAAGAATGTCTGGGAAGACGAGAAAAAGTAAGACAGTAGCAAAAAGTCTATTAAATCGAAATGTAAAATGCACTTTTCTCAAGGATAAATTTGCTGATAATGGATGCATTAAACAATTTGCTAATGTGGAACAAATGGAAGATGGATGGACATCTTCCACTCAAATAAATGGAGACTCAGTCAAGGTGACACAGCCTGAGTAGGGCAAGCTATCAGCTGCACACCTTAGCAGACAATACTGATGCCACAGGAATATCCCCAGGATATGTAGAAAACACAAGATTTGTGCTGCGAAAACCTTGCAGTGTTTTCTGCTTTTCTCTTCTATTTATAAGCAAATTTTAGCTGATGTAATGCATACAAACTCTAATTAAAGATGCATATAATCTCTATCTCTAAGAGATAAACTAGGAAACTCTTAAGGGATATATTAGGAAAAAATCATATTACTATATGTGTGCAGGGTTTACTAACAGGATACACCAAAAAACAAAAGGTGGGTCAGAAAGATGAAAATGCAGTTCTATAAATTTTTAAATTAAGTAATAACAAATAGAGAAATAATAGTTTTATGATTTCCAAATACGATGCAAATATATTTAGACAAATTGGCCAGATACTGCAAAACCTTTGTATTCCTGAGACTGAATGTGAACATGACAAGTGGGGCATGGGGCAAGATTTCAGTGAAACATCATTGATCTATTGCAAAATTCAACATTTTTATGTCAAATATCAATTTTCTAGATAACCTGTAACAGCCCTTTTATAAATTAAGATTGCCAACAGAGCAAGAATTAAAGAATACAATAAACACAGATTCAACATCTAAACATAAAGGTGTGCATATGGCATCAAATTTTGGGGACATCAAAACCTGAAGCCATACACAACAGACATTAATGAAAAAGGAAAAGCAAACATGTTGGAGAATTGTCATGGGTTCAAATCGATCATTTCCTCTTGCAATTAAGCTATAGAAACCTCAAAAGTTATTTGATGTATTTCAGTAAAATTTGCATTATATGCTCAAGACGATGGCAATACGTGAACAGTGAACAAGCTAGAAAAACAATATTTCAATCTAACAGACCGATGGTTACATGATTGAGCAAACAATTACAAATTCTTGTACATTTTATGTGACAAGCATAAGAGGAACCAGTAAAGACTGTTTTCAAAATATCACCAACTAGGTGAAACACAGATAATAAGCACAAGCACAACGGAAAGGCAAACAGTGCATGTATCAGAAAAATAGATGAAATAACACTCTCAAAAGTAGATCCTTTTAAGAGGCCCTCAATGACCATAGATCGAAGACTAAAGAAAGAAATAGGTGCCATACTCTCAAAGAAGTCTATTGCCCAATCATTTAGAGCCTCCATCATCAACGGCCATAAGCTCCACATGTCCAATGAAATTGATGGTGAGAAAAATGTCATATATGAGACAATTTCCAGAACTTCTTCATAAACATCTGTAATGTATTTTGGAAGCATAAGTGTATGAACAAAAAAGAACAAAACAAATCACTAGTTAATATTACGCAAAGTCAGCATAAGAGCCCCATACCTTGTAACTCTGTTGGTCACATTATATTAATTTGGAGACAATTAACACTATTCAAACAATATAGCAACTTCTAACTTTTCTAGTTTTTGAAATGGGTAAATCCTTTATTTGGACCTGTCCAATAGATTTGTTTATATTGTTCTCATGATCAGCAGAATTATTTTTCCAAATCATCAATTGCACGTCGTTCATAAGAAATACGTGCAGCATAACTTTGTAATGCAATAAGTATTATTGCCAATCCAAAATATAAAAAAATGTGCTAGCAACTACATGTCCCACAAAGTTTTGCCTCGCATTTCCAAGTCCAATTGTAATTGGCATGGTTGGGATAAGCGCCCTTAGACCTGGTGGAGTTTCCCTGGACCCAAGTGGCACGACAGCACCATCGAAGTAGTCACACCAGTTGAGTTTCCCTGGAAACAAGTGGAGTTTCCCCCTAAATCTTCCTATTTTACCTCTATCTGGAGTACTAGTTGCATGTAGTACTAATTACTTGGAGTACTAGTTAAGAGATAATTTGAGCTTTTTCTCTTACATCTTAATAGCCGCGCCAAAGTCTAAAAATGGCATTAATTTGGGACGGAGGGAGTAGCTTATTGAAAAGTGGTAAAAGCTAAAAAGCCTATCCTTATATAGTGGGATGACTTGACCCTTAATAAACTTATTAAGGAAATAGCTAAAATCTCAACCTAGTTTTATCTCAAAATAACCACAGATAATAGTAACCACGTGGATACTGTTCACGAGCGTGAACAATGCGCCATGTGAACAGTATTGTTGGCCCCCAAAAGTCATGGGTGTTGCTAGTTGCTTCTGTATGGCCTCTAATGGGTTGCACATGAAACCATAGGTTGCAACATTTTGTTGATTGAAAGGATATATTAAAATCTACAATATTAACATTATGAAGTCTATGAAAGACTATCCATGAACAGCACAATACCTTGACCGTCAGAAGTCAACATCCTGCGCATTATTGGCAGCATAGTTGGCTCAATTTGAATAAAAAGGTGTGGAAGGCTGCTAACAGACTCAAGTATTGTGCTTATGGCTCGTAAACAACCGACAGCTGCCAATGCACCAGAATCATCAGCTTCATCATCAGCTTCTTGACTAACCATACATCTCCAGAAGGCAGCAGCCTATCAAAGCAATATGCAAACTATTTTACTAAATCAAAACAAATAATAGAAGACTTAAATTTACAGAAAGAAGAGCGCACCAAATTCTGGCATAATCCCAGTGCATATGGCGCCATCTCTTCACCAAATTTATCAACGATGGTTTCAAGGGTGAAAACAAGATCTTCATTCTCAACTTCGTTCATCAGTTTAAAAAATTCTGGACCATACATGATCAGCCAAAAATTAATCCACCGTCAAAGTACAAGGTTAACATAGGTAACTTTAACTTCCATACCATCAAGGAGTTGAGGGAGTATAGGTCGTATCTCATTGAGATCTGCACAGGAAAAACTGTAGTCAGATATTTTTAGCAGTCCAAAAATTATTAGGAATTTAAGGTGTGCACCAAGAAAACATGCCTTTGCATGCTTCAACAAAAGAACGAAGTGCAAACACTGAATCGACCCGGACAGGAAGATCTGGATCACGCATTCCAGAAACTATGCAGTGCATAGCTTTCCGAAAATTGTCCTGGTCCGAGAAGCTGATATGTGCATACTGCCCAGCAACCCATGCAGCCTATTAGATAGAATAGGTCAGATGGATGCCATAAAGAACAAGAGTTAGTATCCTATTACACACAAACAGAAGGCAATTGTCTAATACTCCACGTTCAGTCACAAATACATATCATTTAGAGTATATACATTTTTTTTAAATTAGATGGAATACATGAAAGTAGTGTTTGTAGATTCTCAAAAGGTACTTATGTCACATGCGTGGGTCTAGGACAGGGATATTTGGGACCAATCTGGAATGACGATTATATTTGAAGGAGGTAACCGGTTGCAGGCCAGGACCTCACCAGCGTGATGGCATCATGATGGGAGATGCGCCGGCAAGGCAAGAACTCGCGACCAGGAAGTTCTCTCAAATCCAATCTGCTTTATTTCTGTCAAAACATCTAGCTTATATAGTGCTAGTATCTGTCTACATGATAACAAAGTAATATTTCCTTAGAGATATTACCTGCCTAATCATATATCTAAACTAATAATTCCTAAATTGCTGCTACAGTGCTATGTGGTACTGTTCACGCCCTATATTGGGCTATGTTGTGAGCCTTTGCCTCTAGGCACATTCCCATGACAACTTCCATGGTAATATAATTTTATCAGGTTTTATAAAAATATTGCGACAGAAATCAATGGTCAAAGTAGCATTTTGGAGACAGTCAGTGTTGAAAACATGTATTTGTCACTAGAGGGGTAGCATTTGATATTCCAACAGAAGCTAAACCTGCTTAGCTTGAAGCAACATGTGCAAAATGTGACAATTGGAAAATTGGAAACTTAGGTAGAAACCATTGCAAAATGTGCAAATTGGAAAATACCATCACATGTGACAATGCCATATCTGGCCCAAGCCTACATGCCCACGACACATACGATCGCATTTTCCAACATTGTGATCTTTGAGATGGTATTTCCAAATTGTGTGATTTATACTGAATTAGCAATGATTCTTTATATCCCACAAAATGCAAGACTGACATGTGGATCCAGAGCATGTATGTCATTGCGACATCAATGCCACATATTGAACATCCAAAGTTATTCACTATCTAGGGTGCATATAATGCTTGAGATTTCAGTGGAATATAATATTGATTTGCTGTGAACTGATCATAATAATTTATATGACATCATTGAAAAATGAGCATATCATATTCTTCCAAAATATAACAAAAATACTTAAAATACTTACATATGACATAAATGTATCGCTGGTAAGTAAGAAGCAGGTAAAATTAACTTCCAAATAACTCTACCTTCGCACGCAAGTGCCCAACATGACTATTAAACTCAGGAAAGACATGCTGGACCAGCATACGCTCCAGCTCAGCTTTATATGGATCAGTTTGTTTCAGCTTATCACATAATGTTCCGATAGCAAGAAGCGCACCATCCTTTTGCCGATATGGTTTGACTCCAACAGATGCCTCATCATATCTGTCAGTCACTCCTTAATTAGAAAGTCATCCCACGTGCCATAAACCATATTACAGTATTTCATGAAGTAGAAAGTGTGCAGTTGATGAAGACGACACAAGTGACATGCATATCTTACCTCCTGAAAATATCCACAATGAAATGGATAAACTTTTGGAGATTGCTTTTGCCTCGTTTTCTTACCAATTCACTCACAAAATCCATAGCAGCTGTTCGAGGACTATACAAATCTTCAATGATATCTACACAAAAGAAATGCAATATTATGAGTAAAGAAACTACGATACGACAGAAGCAAATGGGTGATACAGGGCACTGCTTAGAACACTGAAATTTCACAGAATTCCTAGACGAACTATACTGTTTCAAGCAAAATTCCTAAGAAATTCCCGTGTCCCAAACAAACCCTAAGTTACTCCAAGTAAATAGCCAACTCTAATTGACAGCAATAGAGAGGTCCTGTAAATTCACCATATCCCTTCCGAACATATTCATGAGGATCTTCATCCCATAACTTTTGGTCATTGTCATTGAAACACATGAGTGGAAAAATTATCTGGAACAGAATGACGTCGATTTGAGGCTGCATCATCTGATACATACTGTTCTTTGTAACACTGCAAGATACAAACAATATAATAATTATTGCTCTTCAAACAAAATCAGAAATAAAAATAGTCAAATAACTTGTGATCAAAAGCAGAATATGGAGAGAAAAATTGAATCCAGTACAAGCTTTAAGTAGCCTATGAAGACATAATAAACACAGCAGCTGCACCTAAAGAGACAGAAAGCCAATGTTGTAACAGAACAAGCCAAGAAGCCATCTAGGCAAAGTTGTAATTGGTTAAGGCTAGTACCACAAAGTACAGATCCTTAGTTTAAAGAGCAATGCAGCATGCCAGCAATGTGCATAATTTGTTCAAAAATTGTTCAAAAATGGTCAAAGCTCTTTTGCTGAGATGCATGTGTTGTTTTGTCTCTATGCATTGTGCAAGTATTTCTTTTTAATGCTTTCACTATGCAGTTCATCATTCCCAGTTTTCAACAAGACGCTGAAAACCAGCTGTAGCCATTTTACGTCCTGCCCAGCCGGCATCTAGCTAATGCAATGCATAAGCTGCTCACTTCCCAGTTTTGAATGGGTTAAGAAACCCAGGGATGAACACCCCTAGCTTATCTGCAACAGTAATATTCTGTGGATCAAAGACACTTCCTTACCAATACCACATAAGATTATTTGGGCAATTCACTGGTATAAAAATATATGTTAGATGAAAATTTCAACCAAATTAAAATATTTTCAGCACAATTCCAGCAGCAGCAAACAAGGAAGCTACAAATAAAGCAAAATAAAACAAAAATGATCGAAAACCATGTGTGGTATTAGAACGTAAACCACATTAGAAAGCTACAAAAGGAAGCAAGGGATTAAATCTATTATAGAGAAATAATGCTACACTCTGTTTGGAGTGGACTCATTAGTAATTAGTCACATTATTGGACACTCTCAGTTGCATGCAGAGTTGCAGAGAACACAAGCAAAGACAAATAAAGGATCATGGAAAGCAAGATGCTAGCAAGATACCAGCACAAAATGCTTCTAAAAATATTCATTTTGTCTTCCAAAAACAAACCTGTTGGTTACGTATTGAAGAATAAGATTGATAACCCTATCTGGTAAATAATCGCCAGTGCGAATTGCATTCAGCAGCTGCAAGTGACACCCCAAAATTCTTCCAGCATAGTTCTTTTGAAACATTTGAGCAAAAGCTTTACTTTCTGGTTTCTGGAGTTTCATATCACCAAATCTGTGTAGTGCACTGAAAGGTCAAAAATAAAATTATTACCAAAGGTAAAGCTAAGCTTCAATGAACACTGACCGGGTGTACAGACGGTTCAAGATATGGATTGTCCATTTCTTAACTTTCCACCAGCCCCAAGATTTCCTGATCTCAGCATCCAATGGTTGGCCATCCACTGGAACTGGTCTTTCCAACAGGTTTATAAACAAACTCATCCATGCATTGAAGACAATTGGATCAAAGAGCTGCTTTGGAATCTCCAACTATACAAAACAAAAAGCAAGAAATGAAAAAAGAATACAGGCATTAAAAAGAGTACAGATTACAGTAACAGACATTAGATGTTTAATTATAAGCACATAACATACATAAATTGAAGACCAAAATATTTTACATATCAGCTTGATCAGGTCAGCTACTTCAATTGGAGGGTTGACAATCTCAACAAGTTTGGCAAAAATACTTAGCAAGCGAGGAAAGGTCTCCTCGACAATGTGAAATAAAGGTATCCTATCCTCCTCAGACTTGAACCTTCAAAGTAAATAAAAGGAAATTAGAGACATGAGTCAAGGAAGTACAGCTTGCCATATAGAGCATTCAGAACAACAAGCAAACATTTACCACCACCTTAACTGAGAATTCAAAATTTGCAGAATTCATAAATTGTGCCTCTGCATCTGGTTTCTGAAAACTATTATGTTAAGTCAAACAATTAAGCATGTGTAGAGAACATTTAAAAACTCAAAAAATGCTTTAAGACCTATAGAGGTAAAATCTTCAGCAATATTTAGCAGCTAGTGCCATGTGGATGGCATACCCTTAAAATTTTCCCCTTTTATTTATCAAATCTCATTAGCATTTTATCATTTTTAATATGTTATGATATGATGCAGTCTATAGTGGTACAGATTTTTACACTGAGACAGCAAGTTCATAGATGACACAGGCTAATATAAGCAAGGGTTTGACACACGGGGGGTGGAGGCAGTACAGTGTGAATCCCAGATATAAAAAGTTTAACACTTAATTACTACAAAACTGACCACCAACAAACAATGTAACATATGGTAGGAAAGCTCATCTTACCAAATTCTGACATCTAATTGCATGAAGACATCACTAAATAAATGCAGCTACAGATAACTTGTGAATCGCCTCATTATAGAAACGTAAATGGCAATATTTGACAATATAATGCAACAACTATGCAAGAGATGATCATTTGTATTAGTACAAGTATAGTAAGAATAAGGGTAACCCCCTCCAACTATAGCGTGACTGCGTGAGTCTAGAAATCAACCCCTGAACTATTAAAATTGGTTAAAATACACTCCTAAGGGCAATCCAACCCAGTTTTAGTGGTAGTTTTCATGATTTTGATATAAAAACAGTATATTCCTTTTTTTACTGTTCGTTACATCTCTAGCTAACTCAGTGGCATGTATGAGAAAATAGATGATTTGGATGCCAACTTTGCAAGCAACCATTAACCGGGTTGGGTTGCTCTTAGGAGGAATTTTAACAGGATTTCATAGTTAAGGGGTGTAATGTCCAGTTTCATAGTTGAGGGTTGATTTCTAGACTCGGGCGATACTTGAGAATTGAGATGGGAAATAGACTTCGCTCTAAGAATAATGTAAATAAGAATGAAGCAAAACAGCATACCAATAAAATTTGCAGAATGATTTTAACATACAGATAAACTTAACAGAATTGCAAAGCCATGTGAATACTTACTCATATTTCCTGGAAAGAACCCTTAGCACATACAAAGCTCCAAAAATTTGATTTTCTGATTCTAGATTGTGTGTAACCCAATGAAGGAGGCTTGGCCACTGCTCAGGATAATCTGAATGTATTATAGTTTTGATACTTTCACCAAGTTGTGCTCTGCAAAGCAACAAATCAAAAGGTGTCTCAGTGTGTCGATGAGATGTTGTCATCAATAAGAATACAGTATAGCTTTTCCACGACAAGAATGCATTGAATTTTAATGTAAGTAAAGGGGATATATATGCAGTGCAGGTACTACAATATCATAATTCAAATATGCTTGAAATGCATAAAGTATAAAGCAGATTGACTTAGGCATGTACTGGCATTAGGTTCTGGTGAAATGGGCACCTGCCGAACATTACCTTCCATTGAGCCTTCGATAAATGAATACTTGTCTCAGTTACATCGTAGGATCATGACGCAATAGCTAAAAAACAGTGGACTACAGATTTTTTTTTTGGACGGCAGTTAAATGTGTAATCACCATCCAGGTGGCCTACAGAAGGGCTGGAGGGTACCATGGCCAATTGCTGCGCCAGGAGAGGTAGATCAAAAGGAAGAGAGCTAACACTAGTCACCACCACCATCCTGTGCACCTTGTAGTCACCAGCCATAAACTATGTATGCACGCACTCGTGTGCTTGTGTGTGTGTACATCAGAAACGAGGGAACTACAATCTGCAAGGTGATGAGAGGGAGAAGCGCAGGCAGCTAGGATTGAAACTTGAAAGAGACTGGTAGGAAAGAGCAGAGAAAGGGAGGTGGGCTAGTGTAAAGAGGGATGATGAGCCAGCCCACTTTTTCTCATCTCTGTCCCCCTGTTTTCTTTATACTGCTCCCTTTATTATGTTTCCTTTTAAATAGGTGTTTTTAATAGTTCCCACGTGACACACCCCACCCCACATGAGCACGCCATATAACCATGATGGCAACAGTTCTTAAACATATCATTCAGGATAAATCATCATGTGTGTTAGGATTCAATATTTCAATGGAAATCAATGCTTACTATGGTAATTGTCAGAATCATGCAATTAAAGAGGTTCAGGAAAGAAACTCAATGTAGAATCTTGAAAAAACATCTGATTGCTAACACGAATGATAATGTACCAAAAGTCAAGTTGCTATCGCAATAAGTCAAAGGTCTCTAAGATTCAAAGATTGTAAAGCCTCTCACAAGAATTAGCAACAAAAGAAATGTTTGCTGAAAAAGAGCTGTTTACCTTAGTAAAGGGGGTACTTGAACAATAAAACCCAGTATATTCTCACGGACCATCGATTTGTCACTTTCTGAAACCTTTTGGGATTCCTCTAGAGAAGGAAAAACAATACAGTTTTAGGTTATTAGAATTCATAATCAAGTCAATGGTCAACCACCAACCTCTACATACCAGGATCATTTGGAGACCAGTTCTTTGCAACAAAATTCTTGAAATGAATGCTAGCAACCTGTCGTACAGCCAAATCACAACTCCCATCGACAATGATCTGTAACAACCGAACCAGATGCTGTGGTGTGTACTGAAACTGCAAGAATTGTGGAAGTATTAGGCTATTAGCACAGGTGTTCAACACAAAATGGCAATTTTAAATAATGAGAGTCCAAAATATTGTTTGTAACATGCAAATACATAACTGCTGTCTAACTTAGATATTTGAGGAGTGCTTAATCTCACAAGTTAAACAAATCTCAAAACAATTCAACTACCAACAACATGCCTAATAATCTGTGCATGGTTGTTGTGGTGTCACCTAGGCGATGCCACATGACATCCAAGCAGAGACCAGGGAGGATGCCGCAAAGGCTTGCCTTGCCTTGGACATCTAGGCCGGCACATAGGAAAATGTGGCATCCACGGCGAGCGTCTAGGCAGGGGCCTTGGCCAGCTGTCAGGGGCATGCAAGTATAGGAAACAGAGGCATGAGGGGTGGCAAAGAGGGAGGAAGGGAAGGTAGTGCTGGCTGCTGAGAAGGAGAAGTGGCAGATGGGATGCCGAGAAGGAGATGCAAGGATTGCTGATCGCTGAGAAGGAGAGGTGGTGCCGCTGGTTGCTGAGGAGGCTGCAGTGCAGGAGCAGGGAGTCTAGCCTGTCTAGGTAAATGACTAAATCTCCGCGCAGTCCCTTCAGGCACCTCTCTCTGTAATACCTACTCCAAGAGTGATATCTGATTCTTCTCTGCTATTGCTTCTGTTCTGCTAAGCTTCGTGATCACCGTGGGCACAGTGAAAACCTTGAATTAGGGCATATTATTGTCGGAGCATAGTCACATAGATGCTCCCTCTGACATTTGTCTGGTCCAATTACCCATATACCCACGTCCCCTGCTAAAATTAGATCTAATTTGGATTCGACGCGGTAAGAAAATATACTATTGGTCAAGTATAATAGATGGTGGCATAGTGTAGTGCAACCCCTTCTCTGACTACAAATAAAGCAAATTACTATCATGACAAACAGTGTTCGAAAAATCGGCCATAGGCGCCCAAAAGGCGCTGGGGCCCCAGCACCGCGATTCACGTCGAGGCGGCGAGCTGGGCAGCCCATAAATGTGGCCCGGCGGTGCAGGATCCGACGGTGGGGGCACACATGGCCCGGATCCAGCAGCGGGAGGTGCGCACGGCCCGGATCCGGCGGCGGGAGGCGCGCACGGCCAGATCCGGTGTAGATCTCCACAGTGACAGCGGCGCGCGGGACATCGGCGAGTGCGGCCTCACGTAAGCGGAAGACGGGAGGAGGTGCTCGTGCCCCTGTGCATCTGCTTGAACAGAGGATAGAGAACAGAAGGGGAACGCCAGGATAGAGAAAACAAGAGAAAGAGAAGAAAACCTAGACACCTCTAGGCGCTAGGCGACAGATCACTGCCCGACTAGCGCCTAGCGCCTACTTGAACATTGATGACAAAACATACCGGGCACCAATACATGACTTCTCAGGGACCATATTTGATTGAGTATTCCCTGGTCATCTAGTTTACATTTGTTACTCACGATAGTGCAGTAGCTCATTACTAAAAGAAGATGAGAATGATGTCTCCAGCTTCCAAGTTAACTAGCTTTGAAACAGGAAAGAGGTAATCACCATCAAGGATTGTGAAATGAAGAGATTTGCCATACTACAAAGTACAAACAGAAGTACATGAAAGAGGTACAAAGAATACCATTAGCAATGTCAGAAAAGTATGTACTTCCTTGGGAATAACTAGACTCCACTAGAATGGATAATGGAGTAAAAGTGTAAAACCACATTTTGTTTACTCTTGGCTCTGTCGATATGTAAAGGCTACTTGATTGAACATTTCGTTAAGGTAAGGCCAAGGATCATGGCATCACCAATATGTGGTAAAAACAGAAAAGAGACAAAATTTCCAAAATGATGCTTATTTATGTGTTTACTTTACATAAAAACACAAAAAGAATACCGAGTGTACCATCTGACACTATATGGGAAAAATACATACTTTCAGTAGAATATGTAGTTTATTTGAACATGTTGACCGGCTAGGTTGTATGATTGAACGGTAAA
Source organism: Zizania latifolia (assembly GCA_000418225.1). Taxonomy (NCBI): domain Eukaryota; kingdom Viridiplantae; phylum Streptophyta; class Magnoliopsida; order Poales; family Poaceae; genus Zizania; species Zizania latifolia. The sequence goes on from KE371967.1 coordinate 807,893, forward strand.
TTAAGCTACCAACCCATTTGGCTCAGAACAAGGCGAGAAGTAACTCAAATTACTGTTGGTGACCCAGAACTTAATGACCCTAACAACCAACCAGCACAAACAGTATACAACCAGTACCAAGTTACTATGACCGCAGTAACCATGGTAAGACCTGAACGAGTACGAGTATGACGCCACGCACAAACACCCTGTACTAATCAGAATAATCAGAACCCCTCCGCAAACTCCCAAAAACCCCTCGAAGGGGAAACGGCAGACAACGAGCTCATCTCGGGCTCGACCCAGATTCGCGCGGATCACCGGCCCCGGAACCAATCCCAGATCACTAGGAACGCGCCGCCACTAGCGATCAAACAGTAACGCGGCACCACGAGCGGGAGAATTGGGGCTTCCGAGAACAGGGCGACGGCCTTGTCGGAGAGGAGGCGAGGACCGCTCACCTGGTTGAGGCTCTCCTCCGCGGCCTTGCGCTCCTCGGGGACGTGGCTGAGCGCGGCGCGCAGCACTACGGCGAGGCTCGGCAGATCCATGGCGCCGGCGGCG
>KE371967.1:837105-856178 GCA_000418225.1 Zizania latifolia
CGGCTCAGCTTAACGCGCCGGAACCGTCCTATCGGACCAACCGTCAGGATAGGACAACATGCTCGCGGCGACCTCCGGGCTCTGAGGCAACATCCCGGCAACGTTCCCGGGCACGGACCTGAGGACGGGATGCGCGCGCCAGGAGCGCCGCGGCCACGACCAAGGATGCGGGAAAGGAGACCCGCGCGTCGGAAGACCAGGGTAGCTCCTACTCTGGCGATGCCCGCGAGATAATCCGGGACAGGACCGACGCCCGCAACACCCTCTCGCGCCGTCGAGCGGACCGACTCCGACAAGAGCTCCGGCGCCGAGAAGAGTTTGACCGGGCTCACGGGGCCCCCGAGGGGAACCCCGAAGAAAACGCCGACAACCTGGCCTCCAGGCACAGCGGCTTCCCAGCTTTCACCACCTACCTTCGGAAGGTCCGGTGGCCCAAAGGCTTCAAGCCGACTGGGATTGAGCCGTACGACGGCAAGACTGACCCTCCCTGTGGCTACGGCGGTATTATACGGCCGTCGGAGCCGCTGGAGGGGACGAGCACATGATGGCAAATTATATGCCAGTAATGCTAGCCCCGACGGCCAACAACTGGCTTGTCGGGCTCCCCGAGAACTCCATTAACTCTTGGGAAGAATTGTGCGATGCCTTCATCGGCAACTATACTAGGATGTTTTTTTGGTATTAATTATATTGCCATATTAGCCAAAATCTGATATGAAAAATAATTTATTAAGGTGATAGATATAAATTATGTCTAATGTAAGAAACCATCTGTACATGATATCTAAGGAAAGAAAAAATTTTGGTGGGGATGGTCTCTAATTTCTCCACTATGAGGATCTCTTTCAAATGCTAGCCACGTGAAAGAGGAGATGATCCGACGGAGCGGATGGAGACAGGGCAATGAGCCAGGAGCCTGGTGGAGCACGGTCGACATGGCTTACGAGGGTGGTAACGGCAACATGGTCGGTGGCAGGGGGAAGCAAAGCACGATCAATGGGGCAGCGTGGCCGGCGCGGCCACGGATCCGACGTTGGCGGTGGGGGTGACGCAGACTGTCGGAGAGACCGACGACGGTGATGGCTACCTCCGTCGGCCACACCCTTTGGGTCTCGTCAGCCACGTTGCCTCCGCCAGCCACGCCGTCTCGCACCACCGCCCTCGTAAGCCGCTTCGGCTCCCTCCGCTCCATTGGATCATCTCTTCTTTCGCATGGTGAGCTTCTGAAGGGGATCCTCATGGTGAAAAGATTATGGACCGCTCCTACCAAATTTTTTCTCAAAAAAGTAAAGAAGAGGATTGGAAGACAAGAAAAAAGATATATGATTGGATGTATATCTATTTTAAAGATATCCATTGAGTATGTGTTTTTTATGAATAATATTAAAAAAAAGAATAAAACACCATCTCTAAAAATTAGGTCTGCTCTAAGTGATAATACAAGACAAAGTAGGATGCAAAATTGCAAATGATTTGCTTTCCAACCGTGGATTGCTGGATAGGGAAGGGAACTCGCGGGAAGTGAGCCCCTCTGCGACGGCAAGTTGCCGTTTCGAGATGCGGCCGGGGCCGGATCACGCGTCTCCTCCCGCTGCGCGGCCGCGTTTGGTTCGCGCGTCGCCAGCAGCCAGTGCTTGTGTGGTTGAGGGTGACGTGAATTTTGCATGATTTTGTTAGAAACCGGATGTTTCTCCCGTGAGAAGGAGAGAATATTCACGTCACGAAGAGAGTAAGAATACACAGCTGCCACGCTTATTTGTTTCCTCCTTTGAAAACTGGGCCAGAGCGCGCGGACGGCGGATCAGGCGACGACTCATCAGTTTCAATTGATCGATTAAATTACACCATCGTCGACTGTGCTTGCCATCGTGTGCCAGCTGCTCGATCGGTCGTCCGTCCGCGAGTCAGAACCAACCAGCCGTAGCTTAACCCGTGTACCGCCGGCCGTTTGTCGTACAAATTATTAATCGAATCATGAAGGCATGTTTTTATCATACAAATTATTAATCGGATTATTTGTATAATACTTTAAAGTAAAATTTCCCTAAATTTCTTTTATTGTTGCTGTTTAGATTATTTTCAAATCTACTCACAGAAGAAAGTATTACTCTTAAAAACGCGACAGTTTTAGCCGCGGATCTGATGCGATGCGGTCGATCTCGACTAATCAACAAAACAAGTGAACGCCGAATAATGACTTAAACTACTTAATTGATTAATTAGTCAATCCGGGATCATGCTATCCAAATCCAATCCAACATGTGCCGCGCTGGCTGGCATCGCGATAACGATATGGCGCGCCATTTCTCGCTTGCTTTGCTAAAGCAACCCACCGAGACCACTCTCGTTCCGAAACATCGACGGATTCACCGGCCGCTGGCCGAAAAAAAGGGAGAAACGGGTATTGTCGCATTACGGTCGTTCTTTCTCACAGCTGCTGCTTGTTAAACATCCAATAAACTAACGACATTATATATATATATATATCTCTCTCTCTCTTAACACTTAATCGTTATTAAGTGTCCATCGTAGTGGCCGCTGTTAGCTAGTGACTAGTGACCCTAGTTTATCATCGTTGTTGTCGTACAGGCGCTGTGCGCAAGGCAACCGATTTAGCCCGATCTGCTTACTGTTACTGCGCGCGCTCGATGTACACAGATATGTACATGCTGTTGCCATGTACGGTGGTATACACTAGTTGTTATATTAAGAATAAATTTTAAACTCTAAATCTACCAAATTTAGGGGCAATCTCCCTTCACTTTACCTATCATAAGTTACTATTCACCTAAAAAGTTTGGCCATAACCTCTTTTAGCAACAAAATTATAAAGCAAATACTTAAATTATGCCATACTATATAATTGTGTTTCATCACAAATTCAAATAACTTTGAACTGACGTACGAATTTAAATTTTCTAACGATCAAACTGAAATAATAAAACAATAGTCAACAATTATAGATAAGTAAAGGAGAAGGGGAGAGAGTATAAACTATGGAATGGGAATCAGGTTCACTTTACCACTCGGTTACCAGTCGTCCGAGCCTATCTGTTTTTGGTAAACCAATTGGTTCAATTTGAACTTCAATTTTGATTTCAATTTTTTATTTAAAAATCTATAAATACTAACTGGTTTTTGATGATTTTTGTGAATTTATTTTTAAAAAATATTCAAATTTGGAATAGTGTTAGAGCATAAGAATCTCGATAAAATAAAAAAAGAAAAAAAACCTGGTCGGCTAGCATGTCATTGCCTGTTTTTTTGGTTTTGATCGTTTTAAAAAAAATAATACTACTAACTTTGTGATACTGTACCATTTAATAAAAAACAATAAATATCATATAAATATTTTAATCATTATATCACATATTTTCTTTACATTTCTATATTTTCATATTTTTATTTTTCTATATTTTCTATGATATTCTATATTATTTTTAAAAGTAATTAATTTTGGACAAATCGATTGCTTGGACTTACCGATTAGTTACCGTTGTTACCATTCGAAATCTAATTTAATAATAAAATTTTTATATTTTGGTCGGTTTAGACGGAAGTCCACCGGTTAGGTGAATGTAATGGGAAATTGGGAACACGAGGAGCCAATAGAAGCACCAGTTGCTCTCGATTTAAATACTGACCGTTGAGATCGACACTCTTTTCCTTCTTTTCGGCTCATCGGTGAGTGAGACTGCCTCCTCCGGTCCGGCCCCTCCTTTTTCGTGAAGGAAACTCGGACGCGTCTCCTCTTCATCGCCGTCGCCGGCGAGGCCAGCTCACCGAAGCAGGCTGCAAGTGCAACTGTGCAAGCCCGGTCAATGGCCGCGTACACCACTTGTGATCCTCCTGGTCTTCGCGCCTCCGCCCTCTTCCTCGCCCTGCTGCTCGCGCTGTCGGCGCTCGCCCTCGGCCGCGCGGGAGCCAGCTCCGGTGTCTTCCAGGTGCGCCGCAAGTTCCTGCGGCACGGGGGAGGCGGGGAGAGCCACCTCGCGGCGCTCCGGGAGCACGATGGCCGACGCCACCACGGTCGCCTCCTCGCCGCCGTCGACCTCCCCCTCGGCGGCAGCGGCCTCGCCACCGAGACCGGGTAACGAAGCTTCCCTTAACCCGTCCGAGCGCGTGCGTTGGCGTGTCTCTCTAATCTCGGTGGGCACGGCGCAGGCTCTATTTCACGCGGATTGGGATCGGCACGCCGGCGAAGGGCTACTACGTGCAGGTGGACACCGGCAGCGACCTCCTCTGGGTCAACTGCGTCTCCTGCGTTGGCTGCCCACACAAGAGCACCCTCGGGGTACTGCTTTGCTCCCACACATCTGCGATTCCTTGCCCCCTGCAAATTATTCCGTCTCTCTCAGATTGGATGGTTATTTGTGCCGGCCAGCTGCTTGCTCCGTTCGATTTGGGGAAGTTTTGATGGTTGTGGATGGCCATGTCGATTTGCAGATAAAGCTGACGATGTACGATCCGAGCGGATCGAAGAGCGCGAGTCCGGTGACTTGCGACCAGGAGTTCTGCGTTGCCACCTTTCTGCAGTCATGTCCCAATTCGTCGCCGTGCCAGTACAGCATTACGTACGGAGACGGGAGTTCCACGGCTGGGTTCTTTGTCACCGATTCCTTACAGTACGAACAAGCGTCCGGCGATGGCCAAACCACTCTTGCCAATGCAAGCGTCACATTTGGGTGAGTTTTTCAGAGGGGAAAGAGCTGTGGATGCCATGGAAATCATTTTAAAACCTTTTGGAGGCAATGCTTCTCTGACTCTGTCTTTGTTTTGTAGGTGTGGTGCTAAGCTAGGTGGGGATTTGGGATCGTCAAACCTAGCCCTTGATGGGATTCTTGGATTTGGTCAATCGAATTCTTCGGTGCTGTCACAGCTAGCTGCCGCGGGGAAAGTTAGGAAGATGTTTGCTCATTGTTTGGACACTGTAAATGGTGGAGGCATTTTCGCCATTGGGGATGTGGTGCAGCCCAAGGTGAAGACAACGCCGCTGGTGCCCAACATGTACGCCATTTTATCCTACCAATTCTCGTTTTGTCCATTCTCTACGTTCCTTGTTTGAATCTTTTCTTCAAGCTGCTCTCCAAGTAGATTTTTTTACTGGTGTGTTTAATTTGATTCGTTCATATAATCTAGCATGACTCCTATTAGGCTTAACTAGCATAACAAGTCTCTAGTGTCTGGCTGATGCTTGGCTTTACACCAGGAAGCTGATTCCATCCTATGTATGATATGGCTGAAACTGTCCAGTTTTTTGTGTTGTTTTACTGGTCTTTCCCCCTGATGTTTTTATTGTATTTTGAGATGTCTAGATGCAAATAAAACTGAAATGTTATGCTTTTTCGTATTGAAAAGGACAAACCCAATGATGCTGAATTTGATTGAATATAAATAGGATTTCATACAACAACTAATCAACTTAAAAGTGCAAGTATTAAGAACTCCTCATATTACAGTAGGGATATCGACAGACAGCGTTTTGCTTTATCACTCATTCTTTGTTCAAAATTTTACACATTAAAATACTGATTGAGGGAAAAGTTTGTATCTATGCAATGATTTAGCACTGTGACAAATCCTGCCTGATCCAAGCCAGCTGCTCTCCTCTGTCTATTATACTCTGGTGGATTACACACCTTGGCGGCAGCCAAACAAAAAGCTTGTACCATATGTTGTGTCTTGAGTGATTACACACCAGCTACGAAGTCTACTGACCACTGCCTGTGCCCACCATGATTCCCTGCTCGCATTTGTTTTGCATGCCTCAATGCCTGGTTATGGTGTATCACTAGCCCTTTTTCCTCCTCGCCACTTGCAACGCTCTCAACTGTTCCCTGTTCTTCACCTCCTTGGTTGTTGCTGCAATGGTGAAGCCCAGGTCACACGCATGTCGATGGTGTGGCTACTTACGGATGAGGGCTGAAGGTAACTCAGTGATCCAGTATGCGTGCACCAATGCAGGCAGCCATGCATTGCCGTTTGACTAGAGGATGACCACAACACTTAAACATTTCATTCTTTTGGCTCAATCTGCTATGGCTAATGGTCAAACATTTTTAACGGATCTAAGCTATATCTAAACAATATATTAACCCTTTTAAATGATTAGCTACAATGTCGTTATGCTTGAAGGTTACTGAGTGTTTTTACTATTAGAATAGTGACATGAAACTTATTGATTGTGTAAATGGTTATTTTCTAGTGCTAGACCGTGCAAAAAAGGGTTATGGAGTGATTTATCCATTTATAGGACAAATCACAGATACTGGCTGATATAATGCCCATGGTGGTGTGCATTTATTATTGATGACATTTACATTATTTTGTATTGCTGAGACCTTATAAACATGTTACTGTCTAGGCCACACTACAATGTCAACCTGAAAGAAATTGATGTTGGTGGTGCTACACTACAACTTCCAACAAATACTTTCGATTTAGGTAACAGTAAAGGCACCATCATTGATAGTGGGACAACATTGGCGTATTTCCCGGAGGTGGTTTATAATGCTATAAAGGCTGCGGTATGAGAGCCTCTCTGGATCACGCCTTGTAGCTGAGAGTCTGAGAGTGTTTTGTGCTGATCTTTATGTCCTCTTAATTGTTTTGTAGGTATTTGATAAGCATCAGGATATATCCTTCCGTAATTCTCAAGATTTCCTTTGCTTCCAATATTTTGGAAGGTATGCTTGATAATAGTTTCTTGTACATCACCCATCGAGGTTTACATTAGGTGGTAGATATTGATACTGACTTCAAATGGTAATGCATGGCTAAAATGATATATGTTCTTCTGATTTTAACCTTTTCATGTTTCTAAACTTTCTGTTCGTTGTGCAGTGTAGGTGATGGATTTCCAGAAATTACTTTTCATTTTGAAGGAGACCTTTCACTGAGTGTTTCTCCGCATGATTATCTTTTCCAAAACGGGGTAACTAATAATCTCTATTACCTGGTTTTATGTGAACCATACAAGCTACAAATATTATCTTAGGCCATTAGTATGCGTGTTCAATTTAGGTGCACAGCCCCATAGCTGCCATGCTACCATATGTGTCCATTATTTATTTGCATGTGGAGTCACACAAGTATGTTGAACTGTATATTTTAATCTCCCAGTTGACATCAAGTTATTCAATTTCATGCTTTGAAGATTGCTGCCTGCTACTGTTTATGCATATATTTGTTTGTTTTTTGTTTTGTGTTGTTTATTTATTTTATGATTTATTCAACTGTGCCTGTAATACTTTTTTATTTTAATCTTTTTCCTGGCATTCATAAGGTGGAGCTTTTCTGACTATGCGAACAGTGATAACTATTCAGTATCGCATAGCTTATCAAATTATGGTACAGTTTGTATACCTTTGGATTTGATGCCATGTGATGTTTATCTTATTTAGTGCCACATATAGTATCATATTTGCCAACTTGTATGAAGTAGTGTGTATTTTTTTCTACTGGATTTTACTACTTCACTTCAGTGCCAGCACGAATGTGCACCTGCAGGCTTGCACGGTTATTTCAGAGTCATAATTGCTAATTGTTTTAGCTTGAGATAGTTGGCACAGATTGGATTACATTAGTTAAGGTTGCACATCATATTTTTCGTCGAGTAAGAACTAGACTTCCTCTCGTGCTTTGTCTCCTGGCTAGTGTACCATCTATTCCCCATTCCCCTTCAAGCCAGATGTTCTCTTCTTTATGTGGTAGTTTTATTCAAAACAAGAATCTAAGCTTGACTAAAATTTGTTTTCAGGCTACAATGCAAAGAAATATCAAACTTTTTTGGAAAAAATATCTATCCCTTGTATATATTTTTGAAGCATTGTTTTACTATGCAAATACCGACCATTGTTCTGACTTTCTAGATCAAAATACAATATGGGATGCCGTAGTTCTCTCATTATAAGAATATAGTTGTTGCTTATGGTATTTATTTTGTAAGATGTCTTACCATTACTGCATGTATTAAAACTGCCAATGGCACATTAATGCACGTTGAGATAGTACATGGTTCGTAGTAAATATGTAACGTTTTGTTATGCAGAAGGATTTGCATTGTGTGGGGTTCCAAAACGGTGGATTGCAATCCAAGGATGGGAAAGATATGGTGCTTTTGGGAGGTGCACATTGCTTTGTGCTACTAATCTATTTTCTCAATATATTTTTTCCTAATGTTTACCGACTTACTTTGAGATCAATTTCTTTTATTTCTTTGAAACTTACATTCAGATCTGGTGCTTTCAAATAAGCTGGTCCTTTATGACTTGGAAAATCAAGCTATCGGGTGGACAGATTATAACTGTAAGTTTTTGCACATTGAAAATGGTCTTTTGTGCCGGGTACTTAATGTATCATATTGTTAGTAGATGAAATTACTATCTCTAACGTAATACGACACATTTGATCATATTGACCTTCTCTGTTGTCTCAGGCTCCTCCAGCATTAAGATCAAGGATGAGAAATCTGGATCAATATACACTGTTGATTCTCATAATATCTCCTCCGGCTGGAAATTTCAGTGGCACAAATCCTTGATTCTGCTGCTAATAACAACAGTGAGCAGCTATTTAATGTTGTAACCTGACTGTGGAATCTTGGGTGTAACGATGATTCTGATTTTTTTTTTCTTGTGACGAAAGGAAAAAGAGAAATTTAGACTTAAAGATTGAGCACTCGTATTGTCATGGTGTAATAGAGAGAAAGGAAATACACGTAGTACTTTGTACAAACATGGTTGGACTATACTAGCTTGGGGAAGCTCACATTTAGAAGTGAATTGTTGTTTGCTTTGATAATATATGGTTGTTGTGTGGAAAAAAGATGATATAGTCATACTTGCATTAATAATTTTTTATGTTACTCGATCTCCACATGTCCGGGAGTTATGCAGGTGCCAGGTGCTACTGGCTGGCAGTCGGCGTCATAATCTTGCAGAATACTAATTCTTGGAAAGTCTGAAGCTCACGTACCTTAGTCTAGACGGTTTTGGTATATTTATAAATCAGCTTAAACTGAACAGTTCAAATAAGCATTTTAAACGGCTTGTGAAGGGAAAGGAAGAAAGAGGAAAGGAAGTGAAAAGAGAAAAAGGGAACAGAGAGAAAAAAGAATGGAGAAAAATAGAAAAATAAAAGAAAAAATATTTTCTGTTTAGAAACTAGGATTTTTAGTTTAAAATCTATCATTTTCTCTATGATTTTAAAAAGTGATTTTTTTGAAAAGATTTTGGAATTCATTTTTTTAAAATTTAGAGAACATTTGTTATCTACGAGATATTTTTTGTTCCGATAAATACACGTAATCATATTTGTATCTGATCTGTATTCACTCCATATTTATATCTTATAGTATCTATATCTGAATTATCTAAATCTAAAAAAAATTAAAAACAAATATGATATCATTAATATCTATTCGAGTATATGAACATAATCTATTTTCATTCCTATTAGTGAATGGATACGAATACGAGCACGAATATGTTTTTTAATCAGAGATGAACAGCGGGTATGTTTTTTTGTTAGGCACAGCGATGGCCGCACACCAACCCCTCGCCAAAACCCCATCTGGGCCCACGCTACTCTCTCGTCGAGCCGCTAGAGACACATGCCTCCGCCGCATCCACCACCGCGTGGCGTCGCGCCCGCTCCGGCAGCCTGCCCTCTCTTCCTCCTCCCTCGCCGGAGCCGGCGCGGCCTCGTCCTCCCCGCCCCATCCGCCCTCTCCGTGGCCGCGTCCCACGCCCACGACGCCCTCCTCCTCCGCCGCGCCGCCGATGTGGCCGACCGCTCCGCGGGGCTCACCTCCCCGCACCCCAACTTCGGGTGCGTCATCGCACGGCCCCAGTTTGAGACCGACAACGCCGAGGCCTGGGTGGTGGGCGAGGGGTTCCTCTACGCGCAGGGCACGCCCTGCGCCGAGCTCCTCGCCGCCCAGGAGGCCGGTGAGCACGCCCGCGGCGCCACGGCCTACCTCAACCTCGAGCCTGGAGACTGCTACGGAGACAGCACAGCCGTTAGCTCCCTAGTGCAGGTGCTTGACGGAATTCCTTTGGCCTTCGCCATCGCTCCCTTCTTTTGCACATATTTTACAATTCACAAAATAAAATTTCGTTCCCGATACACAAAGTTTTGCAAGGTTTTGATCCTTGTGATTTATCACTGTGCCCCCACCGAAACTGGACTAATTGAATGGTGCATTACTTTTTTTAAAAATCACTTATACTAATTGTTGATATTGTTCTCTTATGAGACATCTTTGAAATGCAAGATGTACACTACTAACAATCTATTAGGCAGGAATTACAAGGGCTGTGGTTGGTCTTAGGCACCCCTTAAAGCACCTGAGAGGGAAAGCAATTCAATCTCTGCGAAGTGAAGGCATTCAAGTTGATGTTGTGGGGGAGGATCTGCATAGTAAATTATTCAAGGTTTTCTCCTGGATTATACTTTTCTTTTTTTGATTAGCTGCAATATTCTAATCAGTAGTAGCAGTTAGAGTACCCGCCCTACTTTTACTAGTGGTGTGCTGCTTTGTGAACAGTTTAACAATTAAAAACCCTGTATATTTATATGCAGAATATGAATGACAAAGAAAATAATAACTGAACAATTGAGTTCCAAATATATTTAGTTGCTTTACTTTGAGTAAACATTACCTAAATTATTATTCAATTGTCCTTTAATATTCTGTAACAGACTATAAATTTTTGGATGCTCCATTTGACCATTTCCTGATTACACAATTATAATTGTGGAATTGTCACTGAATGTGGTTTGAGAAAATGTTTTATGGACTTTTAGGAATCCATGAATGTGAATACAAAAGTTTGACTATATACTTTTTTTTGATTTACCAGATCAATCAGAATCTTGGATTTATTTCTAGCAGACTGCAAAGAGCGAGCATATTGTTGACATGTGATATTCTTATCTTGTTTGCAAACCAGTTGATACTCCCACTAGGCAGCAGTTTTTCACCTACTCAACACCTTAAGCTACTTGGATATGACATGCCGCTTTGAAAGATTTAAGAAAACAATGATAACATATTTATAAAACGTTCTGGCCATCGGAATATTATGTGTACAATTGGTAAGAATGATAATAATGTTACAAAAATGATAATATGTCGGCTGGCAACTTTGTATCCAGTTTGAATGCTCTATTTATTATGTTTGCTGTACCATTATGTGAACACTATTTTAGTTTAGTAAATATTGCTACAAATCAATATGGAGTACCAACTCTTGTCACTTGATATGTGTGAAATTTCCATTTAATTTGTCATAGTACCTACTATAATGTAATACCATATCGTATATTACTATTTCATATTTTCATTGTGATAGTGAGATTTAGTTGAGCTTCTACTGTTACTATAATTTATCCCTCTACTTGGGCTATTGAGTTGTGAACAAAGCTAAGAGCCTTAAACCTCAACAATGCTTTTTTAAGGTATAAGTCAGCAACTGAGCAGCCTTATTGAATGCAAATTGCTTGTAGCATAATGATTTATATGCTCTCATGGTGGTTATACTGTACTGATATATTTGATTTGAATATTGTTGTGACTGTGACACATTTATTTGCTTCAGTCTTTTGTAATGAATGTTATCAATCTGTTCTTGCATCTTGTGACCTTGCTAATGTCTTTATTTTTCACTGTAGGAAGCTCTAAAGTCATGCCTTACTGTAAATGCCCCATTACTTTACCGAGCTGCCTTTCGAGTTCCATTCTCTGTTCTGAAGTATGCTATGACCGCAGATGGTAGGGCCTAGTTCATTTCGTTCCTTTTTATTAGTTGGTTCAGTGTGTTAACATGCTATAACCGAGCAGAAGTATCCAACTTATGCTTTATCAATGGAACTGGCAGGAAAAATTGCAGCAAGTAGCGGACATGCATCTTGGATAAGTGGCAAAGCATCCAGAGGCAGAGTATTTCAATTGCGTGGCAGAAGTGATGCTGTTATTGTTGGTGGAAACACAGTACGACTTGATGGTAATGACTAGACAGTGTAACATTCTATTTACTATTTTCATAATGTAATTATTCACATAATTGAATAGCTTTTGGTTGTGTCTTAGATCCTCGATTAACTGCAAGGCATGTCAAGGGGCATGTTCCAGTGCGAATTGTAATGTCACAATCTCTTAACCTTCCTGAAGAAGCAAATTTATGGAATGTACATGATGCCTACACAATAGTTGCAACACAAAGAGGTGCTCGGAGAGATTTCCAAAAGAAACTTGCTTTAAAGGGTGTTGAAGTAGTGGAGTTTGACATGCTGAATCCTAGAGATGTTATGTCATATTGTTATGATCGTGGTTACCTTTCCGTATTATGGGAGTGTGGTGGGAACCTTGCAGCTTCTGCTATATCTGCGAGTGTTATTCATAAGGTATTTTAAAAAATAAATTCACACTATATATATTCTGTGTGCACTCACTTATATCATAGATATAGCATGGTTATTAAGAGTATAGATTTGCTGCCTTTATTTATGCTTATTATATCCTGGTCCAATAATCAATTCTTCGTTCAAGTTGTGGATGTGAACTCATACTTATTTACTTTTGAGACGTTAAATCTATTTTTCATTAATTCAAGAAGTTGGTGATCTTCTAAATTGTCAGGTGAACTATTAGTGTTAATGATTACTGACTATCATTACCTTATTTAAATAAGTAAACGGCGCTGACTACTTTACCCTATATATAATTATATATATATATTTAAAAAAACTCGATATATGTTATCTTGTATGTTGAATAAGATATGCATAATATGTCTTCATTTCTGTGTTATATGCTCATAGATTAGTAATATTTCCTATAAGATGATAAAAAGAGTAGGCAAACAGTACTTTTCTGTTGACTGCTATTACCGTTGTGTGAAAGATGATTGATATTTCATTCAACATACTCTTTGAAAAGAAACCATCGATATATATTGTCCATTGAATATGTTATGCCCAATTTCTCTGCAGTTGGAATTTACAAGCTCATGGATTACCTGAAAATTTTCCATGAGAAGGTAAAAGGAATGTGAACTAGATGGATATGGATGTATTTAGCTTTCGTCAGCTTTTTATTTGATACAGTTTGAATGTTACAATGATTGGTGAGGAACCTCTCTTCGGGATTAATATTGAAGCTTTTTTACCTCTTTGTGAGGACAGCTCAACAAAATCATAAGGACAGTCTGTGGGTGTTGACTGCATTCACTTGTTCTACAATATGATATGTGAATATATTTATCCAATTGTTGAATTATGCACCTCAGCCAGTCAACACATGATGTATTAACTGATTGATTATATCTTTAGGCTTACTCTAGTTTTTTGTGCCTTCATTGGCATGCTGTATGCCTTGTCCTGTTTGATCTCTATTTACAGTGGTGAATTTTCACATTTTTCAACAGGTGTATGCATTCTGGGCTCCAAAAATAATTGGGGGAGTAAATGCTCCAACACCAGTTGGTGAACTAGGGATGAATCAAATGACTCAGGCGATTGATTTAATTGATGTTTCTTATGAGCAGGTTAACTATTTGTGCTTTAGTTCAATCATATTAAGTATACTTAGTAGCTACTATATTATACTTATTACTCCTCATTCTGTTTGTAGATATCCCTCTTGTATTGTATATCATGTTTATGTTATTATGTATATTTTTTTTAACAACCCCCACCACTTTCGTTCAGTTTGGACAAATGGCCTTCTCTAATTATATAATTTTGCGTGGAACATCTGATTAACTAAATGTTAGTATTGTCATATGTGTATCATTTAGCATTAGTTGACAACATCTGGATATTATATATTCTTCTTAACAATGGTGCAGATTGATAGGGACATGCTTATGAGTGGATTCATTGAACCTATTCCTGATCTCTCGCCTGTAATACCATCTGTGGATGAAATACCTTCAGTTGATCCGGAAGTTTCTCCATATGAAACAAATATTATATCCTTCTACAAGACTTGGGATACCTTCGGGGCTTTCTCAAACTTTTCTCCTCATCCAATTCACATGCCTGATGAAAATGGAGATTATTTCACATGGCCAACAGTTGAACACTATTACCAGGTTTCTTTCTTCTCTAATGTTTTGTTATTTTTGGTGCGCTATGTAAAACAACTCTCGATTATGATGCACTGAAATGTTATATTATCCTTCAATATCGTGCCCAATATGTTAGCATCTTTGTTTGCACTGTAAATTTTATCATTAAGCTCAAAAATTAATCCAGGCACACAAGTTTATTGGTGTTGACAATCCTCAAGCAAGAGAGATTGTCCAAGAAATAAAGCTGGCAAAGAGTCCTGAAGAAGCTGCTAGAATAGGAAGGACACGGCAAAGAGAATTTCGAGAATTGGTATGTCTGAATATTCTGGTCACTTTGATATTTGCTTGTTATAGTAGGAAATGACCAAGAGAGCTAAGGGGATATTTAGTTCGAGGCCCAAAGTAGACAACTAAAATTGTCAATGTGAAATCTGGGAAAAAACAAAACATGGCAAAATAGTCCTGTTTGTATTGTGGCTGTACCAATTGCTTGCAATGCCAAAATGAGGCAAGCGACTTTTCTGCTCTTGGGTTGCCCACACGTGGTGTTAGATTTTTCTTGAATTACCAAAAAATTTCTTTGATGTTACCAAATTTTCGCTGAAGTGCCCCCTGTTTGGTTGCCTGATCTGTCCCACTTCAGGCGCATAGCAGCATTAGTTGCAAAGCAATATGAACCATAGCTCTAATTATAGCCTTTGGATGGAACCTACCTCCACCTTTTCGTCCTGAGTTCATAATATTAGTAGGAAATCCACATCTTAATTGCCCCTACCACAAAACATCTCCAGCTTTCTTGTTGCTCTACTGTGGGAATCAAGCTGTCTGTGACCTAATCCAAATTGGTGTTGCTATCAGCATAATTGGACCATTATTTGGATGGGAATGAACACTAATTCAAAATCCAGTTGGACATTCTGAAGTAATCCATTGGGGAGCAAAGTTTTTTCTTACTTTATGATTTATAGTTTGTGACCTTTGCCACTCCAATGATAGGGTGCATACAATGAGTAGTCTCCCTCACGTACATTCTTGTACTACATCACAGGTGGTTCATCCTTTTTTTGTAGTTACAAAACATTTATAAAAGATATGCTTCTAACATGCATTTGGTTCACCAGAACAAGTTGGAGTGAAAAATACAACACAATCTTGCTAATAGGTTATATGGTACTGCTGCAGCATCGTGACGCCGATAGGTCCTACCACATTTCCTCAATGGAATGCAATAATTCAACTTCAAATCTATGTGTATTGGATGAAAGTTATCTTACCATAGTTTTTGCCATGCAGACTTGTAGTTGTCTGTGCTGGGTGTTGAAATCACATGTTTGGCTCTGATCTTTGGGCAGTAATTTTGTGCTAATTGGAATATATATGACCATAGATGTTAGCTCCATGGCGTTGCCAGCAAAGCGGTCCAACCAACCATCTGTAGGATCTCCATGACAATTGTCAACAATTATCTCTAAATATATCTTCCGCCTTGGTTCTTAGTTACAATGACTAGTATACTGATTTATATTTGACATTTTTAGTATCATAATCTTGCTTGGTTATGTAAACCAATATGACTATTCTTTTTTCAAATATCTCTCTCTTAGGTACAGGCAGATTGGGATTCCATGAAAATTGATGTGATGTATAGAGCTATAAAGTGCAAGTTCTCAACGTATTCCCATCTGACTGGCATGCTGTTGTCAACGGCTGGCTCTGTTCTTGTCGAGTCATCGCCCCACGATTTATTTTGGGGTGGTGGACGCGAGGGTGAAGGTCTGAATTACTTGGGTAGATTGCTGATGCAATTGAGATCAGAGTATTTGGGAACAGTTCAAACAACTGTTGAGGTAGGGGAGCCAGCTTGATTGGTGTGAGAGGTGATCATACAGTATCAGATGTCTTGGTCTTCCAACTTATCGGCTCTTTATCTGTATTTGTATTCTGGTGAGTGCCTCTAAAATTTTCTGAAACATTTGGTTCCTTTGCTATCCCTGTAGAAAGTTGAGATGCTTCCTTGCCGAGATAACATTGCCTCTAAAATACATGATTACCAGGACTAATCAATTTCTCTGCTCCTTTACTGCTATTCTTTATTCAAACATTTTCTCTATTTATTCACACGTGCAATAATAGATGGCACTCAATAATCGAACTAGCAACCCGCAACCCGCAGCTCGTTTCTGTAGTTCCTCGGGGCAATGACACTGCCAGAACCAGAGTAGGGTTAGCTCTCTTTGTTTAAACATTTTCTCTATTTATTTACACGTGCAATAATAGATGACACTTTAATCCTACCAAACTGATGTGAAATTGATATATTTGCTCGGGAGTGGCAAAATAAAACCAAAGCAATGATAAGATTCTTTTTTGAAAGTTATGATAAAAAACAATAAAGGATATTTAACAATAGAGGATTTGTAAATCTAAAATACAAACATATGGAGTGAAAACAAATTACGTGTGCCACAAAGGAGTTAGCATTCCGGTGAATATATCTGCTACATGAAAGGAGAATAAAGTATGAAAGGAGAAATCGAAGATAAGGACCTTTCACGCTGGTTAGTCTAGAATAATGTTGACTTAATATATCTCTGTCCCACTAAATTGTCTTGGAGGTGCTCCGTTCTTCACTCTCTCGTCAAACTATGACTATTTTTCCGACATGATGTTTGTTTGAATGGAAACATATGTTGATGGTGCATCTACACTGTTTTCTTTGAATCGTTCAACCGCATACTTTCTATGTCCTCTAAGAATTGCAGGCAAGATTCCCTTTTCTTTTACTTTGCCCTAAAAGTTATGAAACGCTAGCAGATCATTGATATTGATGAATAATTTGGTGTCTAGATTGAAGTACTCTTGCTTGCATTAGTCTAAAAAGAGTTTTTAGATCATCCACCAAAAACCTAGGGTATATATCAATATCATCACTAGGTTGTCTTGGACTAAAGATTAAGATCAACAATATAATATATTTGTACTTCATACAAAGCTAAGATGGAATATGGAATGTTGTATATGAACAATACAACATGTCAAGTGTTGTGCATGCTACTCATGTTACCAAAATGATTTATGCCATTTGTACTCATGTCATTTGTAATATTTCTGTAATTTTGGGTGAACAATCAAAATATGGTATTAATAGCTCCTCACCGTGCATAATTTGTTGGGTGTCATATTATTTAGTCGTTTTTACACCTCTCCTTGTGCCACCATCATCATTTGGGACTCTTTGCATGACATATTAATTTATATATCTTGAATTACAGTGATATGTCATATGCATGCCATGTATACACAATACATGTTTTAATTTATTAGTATCATGGGAAGATATGTATACACACACATAACAAAATGGCGGCATATCAAATGTGAGCAAAATCATGTAGAGTTAATTTAAACCAAATGGTTGAGGTGAAAGCACGCGCTGGTCATCAAGTTGCCAATTCATTTCGCTATCAGGTGTGGACGGCAGCCAGCATAGCACAGTAGCTCAGCCAGCAGTTTGCACACACGGAGATCGCTTAGACGTCGTTACATGGCCGGGCAGGTGAGGTAGGTCACTCCGTCACTGTTCGGAATGTGCTTCTCGTTGAGCTTTTTTCTTGCGCCACAGCCTCCCAATTTCACAAGCCACCAAACGATCGATCGATGGATGATGGGGATCGATGCATGGATATATCCTCGCGTGCATCTCATGTCCGTGAAAACATGCATGGTTTTGGCAGTGCCCCCTTATTCGTCTCGAAAGATCGGTGTCACTGGCATGCAATTTGCAGAATGCCAGCTGCAGTTTTGGAAGCACATGATAGCCTGCCTGTCCTATATATCGATCAATCTTGAGATGCTATGATAGATAGATGATTCTTGAAAAAAAAAGAGAGGTGGTTTTCTCTGATGTTGGGAGAGATGCCACTCTATTGCAGATCCGGGGATTCGTGGATGCAATTCGCGCCAAAGGGTAACACGTGCCGGTCTATATATATATAAATTCGATGTGAGCTGGAATGTACGGATGTCTTTAATTTTGATGGCTTCTTGTCAGATTGATCATCAGGTACGTGGTGCCGTGGTGGTAGTACTACTGTAGTAGTGCTTATATAATGTACGAATTGACGTTAGGGGACCAGGCCAGGAGTTGGAGGCAGATCTCGTTCGACTTCGCCCTGCGAAAAAAATGAACCACTTTGAATGAACTGAGTGTAACATATATGAGCTGATGCGGCCAATCATGACATCTTCTCTTCTGATCTTGCTAATTAATTAAAGCCTACGATCACCCACTACTACAAAAAGTGTTTTTACAGATGGCTAAATTAGAATTTCTAAGTACGGTTTGGCCGGCCGTCTATGACTGAAGGTATGTCATATGTGCAAATGTTGCATTTCTACATATGGCGGGCAGCACATCCGTCTGTTGGAACATCCAAAACATAAAAAAAATACGTAACTACCACATTTGTGATATGTGATAACTATTACACGTCTTTCATATATATATTCTATAGCGCGCGAAGCGCGCTGTAGAATATACAGCGCGATGGGTCGGTAGTGGTCTAAAACCCGGCGCACCGATCCAAACGTGATTAAATCGGTGTCCCACTCGGTTTAATTTGCGAGTGCGGGTTTTTAGGGGGTATAACCCCTCGGAGCCACTTTATATGACGTATTTATGGTGTAAACATTTTATCTCAATGTAAGTGTGTTTACTTTATTCTTAAGCAATGTAAGTATGACGTATCTACGGTGTAAACAATTTACGCCCAATGTAAGTATGTTTACTTCATCATTATTACAAGTTGCATCGACGGTGTAAATGAATTATGAAGTCGACATTTTGTTTTGTCTAGGCACTTTTGTGATCATCGATGGTGTAAATGATTTACGTTTAGTTTTTTACCTATTAAATTTACATAGTAGTAAATAATTTATACTTAATATACATATAGTATAAAAAGATTACACAGTAAAACAACAAAAATATCTGAT
>KE371967.1:891201-901762 GCA_000418225.1 Zizania latifolia
GCTGGCGCCGGGGCGGGCGTGGGTGGCTTGGGGCCGAACAGCTCGTACGGCAGCGGCACCTTGTCGACGGAGTAGACGGCGAGAGGGAAGTCCTTGCTGACAACGGTGGAGAGGAGCGCCCAGTTGACGCCGGTGGAGTCATGGAGATGTTGATGGGGTCGAGGACTCGGGAGCTCGAGGCGGCGTGGCGCAGGCGCCAGGCGGGACGACGCTGCGCGGGCGGGGACAGGGGCGGGGGCGGCGCGGCCAGGGGCCCAGGGCGAGTGGGCGTTGTGCGGCTAGGGCGAGTGGCGTTGTGCGGCTAGGTTTTCTCTGGACTGTTTAGTGCAGTGGGCATAGGCTTCAATATCTGTTGCTGGGCTACTGGACTGCTGAGCTGCTGGGCTGCTTCACAGAAGTTAATACATATAGGGGATTGGGCTGGGCTGTAGGGGGGGCGCGCGCCCCCCCAGCACCCCCCTGGATCCGCCCCTGAACATACATAACCCATAACTTCTGTACAATGTCAATCACATGTCATATTCTATTTCTACTCTACTTTTCAAGCAAGCACCTTATGTGTTTGAACTTTTAACTAAACTATTATACAATGGGATATTGGATTTTACCTTTACGTAGGAAAATTCATGAGTTAAGTGTGTTTTTACACTGAAGTTTATTATTGCGTTTGTGTTATACTTTATTTACCTCTCTTTAATATCTGTGGAAAGGTGACGTTGTTCTTAAAGACCTAAAACTGAAAGCTGAAGCATTGAATTCTCTTCGACTTCCAGTAACAGTGAAAGCCGGGTTTGTTGGCACCATAACTTTAAAGGTACTTATTTTTTTGTTTACTGAACCTGATTTAACATGAACTATTATTTTCTTGGTATTGATGTGTTTTTGGTTTGGCTGGTTAGCAAATTTTCGTGGTTTAAATGCTGAACATGATTTTGCTGCCTGCAGTTTATAGTACCAAGTTTGCCATTGCTTTGCCTGTCATTGTTCACCCAACAAATTTGATTTTTGATAGGTTCCATGGAAAAGCTTGGGTAAAGAACCAGTTATTGTTCTTATTGATCGCCTATTTGTTCTTGCTCATCCGGCACCTGATGGACAGACTCTGAAGGTATGATGTATTTTGATATTAGTAGTTTCTATTTTATTCATTTATTGGCAATGACATTTCTAATTTCTTATCATTCTTTGTTCGTTTTTATTAATATCTCTTATCCCTTTATTTTTAGGAAGAAGATAGGGAAAAACTTTTTGAAGCCAAACTTCAGCAGATTGAGGTTTGTTTTCAACTTGTCTCATGCTTGGTTGTTCCCTTTGAATTCTCAACATAATGATCCCTTACCAGTTATAAAGTTATAATCATATAGTGTGAACAAGGAGCCAATATCTTAGAAGTTTTTTCCCCACGTTTGTTTCTTTTTTTAGGAAAAATATTTTGTTGCATTTAATTGTCTATTTAATAAAGTCGCTTGTAGAGAAAGAGGTCCTGAAGACCTGAAGTATGGTTTGGACTTTGGAGATTTATTTTTCGTACTACAACTATAGGAATATTTGTCCATCATAATTAAGACATACAAAAAATATGTTGGACATTCTTGAACTACTTCAATAAGAACCTTTCCATAATATTTTTTATGGAACTAAAACTCTGATTTTGTCATTTTTCCATTTGAGACAGTTTGGTTAACTGGAAACAAGTCAAATAACCTTAAGTTGGATTAGCTCGTCTCAGGATTGGATAGTTATAATACTGTATGTTTTGTGGACACTGTACCTCCTTTTGTTATGTATCGGATCACCTCATGGAAATCAAGTAATCAACATGGATAGATGATGTAGCAGAGCAATATTTGCACCATGATATTGTGTATCTATTACGTTCTGCATGGTATAATATTTCTTTTCTGTTCATTGATTCTGTTGTGAGATCATTTTATATGTTAGCTGGATAATTGGATCAGCTATACTGAACTTGCTTCCACACGATCATGAACTAGGTAACAAAACAATGAAACATGGCTCAACATTTTATATCACATAAAATTATTTCTACAATGGTGTGTATGGGGGCCCTAAACTAATCCAACCAAATCAATGTCTGCCATGTGAACAGTACCGTGTAGCACTATTCACATGAACATTACTTAGCTGCGCCTAGGGCCTCCATACACACCATTACAACCATCACCACCACCACCACCACCAACAAAGCCTTTCAATCCTAAGCAAGTTGAGGTAGACAAGAGTTAAAACCCAACATGAGCCATAAATCAATGTTCAGGCACATGAATAGCTTCTCTCCATGCATTCCTATTCAAGACCAAATCTTTAGGAAATTCCATCCTTTCAAATTTCTTTTTATTGTCTCCTCCCATGTCAATTTCGGTCTTCCCCTACCTCTCCTCACACTACTGTCGTGCCTCAGGATTCCATTACGCCTCGGTGCCTCTAGAGTTCTCTGTTGGATATGTTCAAACCATCTCAAGTAGTGTTGGACAAGCTTTTCTTCAATTGGTGCTACCCCTAGCCTATCCACGTATATCATCGTTCCAGACTTGATCCATTCTTGTGTGCCCACAAATGACAAATCCAACGCAACATACACATTTCTGCAACACTTAACTGTCGAACAAATCCAATGCAACATACACACCATTAAAACCCCTCCGGCCTCCACAATAATCAGCTCGAGCTGCATGGTGGCAGCCATGGAACTTGAGAGTTGCTGAGTCATTGAACTTGTTCAAGTAGTAGTACACTCTAGTAATAAAACCTACCACATTGTGTAAACATGCACTTGTGCTAAGTAGTCATCCATGGTCATGGTAATAAAAGGATGTAAGCATCTGTGCATGATTGCAGGTGTATTTGCAAAACAGAAAAATAAGATGTAGTATTACACTTACCTTCAATGTCAACGGAACAGAGAGAAAGCAAAGAGGGAGGAGGGTGAGTCTGAGAGAGGGACGCATAGAGAGGTGGGTGAGTCAGTGCCACTTGTGCGTTACCTTGTCACAGGGTAGTATTTTCAGCTGAATGCGCTGCTTAGTGTTTGGACCCGTGGCTTAATTTACTCTTTATTTAACAAGAAGCACTAAATTTTTATACAAGATTCGCAAGTATAGCTAGCTACTAACAAGTCCTTTGCAATTGAGATTGTAATCTTGTCTGCTACCAGGAGCTGGTACAATACAGTATTGCTTGTAAAAGTAGCCATGCAATTGGTGGTATACTGGTATTGTTATGTTCAGGGTTTTGGGATCCCAAACTGCGTAGCCAATAGTTGTGGGTAGCTAGGCTTGAGGCTGTTCCCCTCTCGTCGGAAGATTGGATAGATGCGGTAGAGAACTTTCCCTCTTGCCGATAGAAGAGATAGGAGTGGCAGAGAACTTTCCTTCTCGCCGATAGAATAGGTAGACATGGCAGGAAGCTTTGCCCTAGCCGACTTGAGTAGAAGGTAGAAGAATAGACAACTTTATTACTTGGCTTGGCTAAAACGCCAGCCCTTGATATATATACATCTCTTAGAGAGATAACTCATAATCTGAAATCAAGATGTTATGTTCAGTACCGCGTATCGTATTAGGACTCTACTTAATCTGTATTCTAAAGACTCCTAATACAATACACTAAGACCCCTGTTTTAATCTGCTAAGACTCTTCTTAATTAGCTAACAGATAACTTTATTTAACTAACTAACATCTTATCCCTAATAACAACTTTTTGACGTTAGTCCCCTGGACTCCTGGGCTTTCGGCTACTGAATAATGTCCATAACAGGTATATTCAAGTGAAGAATGTGCGTCCTCTAGGTTAATTTGTGTCAGATGGCACTGAGGTGAGGGCTGATTGCCAAGAGCCAAATATTGTCTAATAACCCAATCACAAGATAATCAGAACGGTTCCAGATATTTGCATTGTATGCTTTTGAAGTATATGAGTATTATAGATTTATGAATCAGGTGTTCTACTTTTCATTGTTTTCTTGCTTTCACAGTTCTGCTTCACCAATGTTGTTTCTCTGCATTTCCCCAAAAATAATGCTCGCAATCATCTTTATGCAAGCTCAAGTTCTAATGGTCTTATCTGCAGGCTGCAGAGGCAGCAACTCTTGAAGCAACAAGTAGGAGCTCGAAAGGAGGACCTGTACGATCTTTTTCCTGTTTGTTTCACAAAACGTATTACTTGTATTCTACTTTGCTGTTTTGTCAATCAATAGTCTGATAGCAGTGAACAACTATGACAATTGAAAAAAATTAGCATCATGCTTGGGCATTGTGATGGATGCCACAAAGATATGCTATGAAAATCTGAAGTTAAAAATGAAAAAAATAATTTTGCTCAAATCTAAAAAGTGGTATATGATACTGCACAAGATCAATCAATCGCTGACATATATACACATTTGTCTGTTCCATCATTTCATACAGGTTGCATGCTTTTCTGTTGCTTGTTATTTTGATAGTGCTCCTCGCATGCTGCAGATACCAGGGGGAAATTCATGGCTATACAATTTAATATCAACAATTATTGGAAATCTTAAAGTCACCATCAGCAATGTACACATCAGATATGAAGATTCTGTCAGGTTTGCTAAGTCGTGAATAATTGTTTTAAATTTTCTGTTCTCCATACGCTCTATTGTAAAAATTTTCTTTGTTTTTCTGCCAGCAATTCTGGGCATCCATTTGCTTCTGGGTTCACATTATCAAGGCTTGCAGCCGTTACAGTAGATGAGGATGGCAACGAGACATTTGATGCTGGTGTAGCACTAGATAAGCTGCGAAAGGTTAGAATAGATTTATATAACTTTATAGCATGTACTTCTATGTTCTGTTATTTTTAAGCTATCTTGATAGAGGCATCACATTTCCTATGCGCTTGATTCTGGATTCCATCTCGTTTACCTAGCTGCACAGCATAGAGTCAGCACACAAGTGATATCTAAACAATGAGAGAGATGCCCTTCCGTCCCTAAATTAGTGCCTTCTGTCCCTAAATTAGTGTGGTTTAGAATACATGCAGTTTCAACCACCAATATACACAAACATTTAGTTAATACTACTTTTATAATATTATATTTACTGACATATTGACATGAATGAATGAATACTAATGATCAAAGCTGTCCTTGACCCTCTTGACTTGCTAAATCTAAGTGAATGTGTTGAGCTGATTTGCTAAATCTAAGTGAAAGAATTTGAGTGGACATCGTAGTGGAATTGACCAATTGTAGCTACAACTAAGAGAAATTAGGGAAGAGCCTTGTAAAAAATATCAAAGAAATGTAACTGTTGCTGGGAGAATAAACTTCTCAATGCATAATTGCTCCCTTTCAGCAAACCAGGGTTTAACATGAGTACAAAGAGTTTCACAACCATAGTGCAGGTTCATGACAAACTAATAACAAAACTGAACTGAATCATCAGTAGCTACCACTAAAACTGTTAAGAGCCATATATCAGGGTTGAGTACTAATCCTTAGATCAATATAGCTCCCAATTTATTGCCATTCTCTTCCATTTACTGGTTCTTGTTAGAAGTAGTCTCTTTGTACAGGTTTAAGCCTTTGTAAAGGGCCGGGCCTGTCACCTGCGTGTGCACAGCCTAGCCCACCTAGGGAGGCACCGCCACATCCCTTCTAGGGTTTTCCCCTCCCCTGCTGCCCATATATGTAGCCCTTTGTTTTCCATAAGGAATGACTAATCACTTATCTAACATGGTAATCAGAGCATAGTTTTTTTTTCGCTTCCGCGTTTTGCTCCCCTTTTCGGCCGCCGCCCTCAGTAGGGCGCCGCCACTTCCTGGTCGCCTCCCCTTGTGGTTCGTCGCCATGTCCATGGACACCAACGCCGCCGAGGACCTTCGCGCCCGGCTTGAGGCCCTCGTCCAGGAGGCCGACGCCGCCGAAGAAAAGGCTGCCGCCGCGCGCCGTCGTGTGCAGGCCGCCCAACAGATCCTGGAGGAGGAGCAGATCAAGGCCACCGACCTGGAGAAGATGGCCGCGGCCGCCCGGAAGAAGGCGTCGTCGTCTTCTTTTTCCTCGCCGCCCGTCTCCACCGACTCCCCGACCTACGAGGAGACCGTCGTTGCTGGTCTCCACCTTCAGGCGGCCTCTGTCCTGAACGTTCGCCTCCTGGTGAACATCCTCCTGGAATCGACTTCCACCAATTACGCCAGCTGGCGTGATCTGATGCTGATGGCGCTCACGCGCTACGCCCTCGCCGACCATGTCGAGTCGGACGACGCCCTGCCCAATGATCCGGGGTGGAAACGGATGGACAGCGTCGTCCTCAACTGGATCAGCAACTCCATCTCCTCGGAGCTCCATCAAGTTGTCCGGGAACGTGGTCGCACCGCGCGGCACCTGTGGGTCGCCATCGAGCACCAGTTCCTGGGTAACCGCGAGCAGCGTACTCTTCACCTTGATGCTGCTTTTCGCAATTTTGTTCAGGGTGACCTCTCCGTGAGTGAGTACTGCCGCAAATTCAAGGCCATGGCTGACGATCTGGCCGACCTTGGGGCGCCCGTCGAAGATCGGATCCTTGTCCTCAACATCCTCCGGGGGCTGAACCTGCGTTTCGCACACGTCGGCTCCATCATCCGGCGCTACACACCGTTCCCGAGCTTCCTCAAGTTTCGGGATGATCTCTTGGAAGAGATCCACATGGACAGCTCCAGTCCCCTTGCTGCCCCAACGGCGCTCTACTCCAACAGCGCGCCGCCCGCGCCGTCTGCTCCGCCGCAGCAGTCTTCCTCCTTGGCTCCCCCGCCTGTCGGCGGCGGTCAGTCCAAGAACAAGAACAACAAGGGGCGCAACAACAGTGGCGGAAAGAATAGCAATGCCAAGGGGAACCGCGGTGCTTCCTCAGGCAACAACACCGTGGCACCCACTGGCGCCCCCGCCAACGACGGCAGGAGCAACCCTCCGTGGCCAACGTACGTCAACCCGTGGCAGGGGCACCTGACAATGTACCCCGGCCCTGTCCCCGCGGGACAGCAGCACCCGTAGGCCTTCTTGGCTGCGTCGGGCACCGTTGCGCCTCCGGGGTTCCTGCCCGGACCTCTCGGCATGTACCAGCAGGCCCCGCCTCCTTCATCAGGCTGGGCACCCTCTCCTTCATCAGGCTGGGCACCCTGGCACGGCGTGGGCTGGGACCAACAGTCTCTCGCCAACGCTTTCAGCACCATGACGCTCCGTCCGCCTCCTAACTCGGTTCATGACTGGGTTGCGGACGTGGGTGCGTCACACCACACCACTCCATCAGCTGGTTATATTTCTACCTCTCGACCTTTGAATTCTGCTAGTCCTTCATCTATCGTTGTGGGTAATGGCTCCACTCTTCCGGTCACCTCAGTAGGCGACTCGGTCATTCTCGGACCATTCTACCTTAATAATATTTTGTTGGCTCCTGACATGATTCAAAGTCTCCTTTTTGTTCGTCGTTTTACCACTGATAATTGGTGCTCTATGGAATTTGACCCGTTTGGTTTGTCTGTGAAGGATCTCAACACCTCGAACGTGATCATCAGGTCGAATAGCGTTGGCCCGCTGTACACGCTGCGCCTTCCCGGATCCGTCACTTCGCCTTGTGCTTTGTCCGCCGTTGCTACTGCTCCACACGCTCTCGCTGCTGTCACCACCTCCACATGGCATCGCTGTCTGGGTCATCCTGGCTCGGATGCTTTATCTATTTTGTCTAGGTCTTTAGCTATTTCTTCTACTGCTCATAAACAGGAGTTTTGTCGTGCTTGTCAGTTGGGCAAACACACTAGGTTGCCTTTTTCTCATTCATCGAGTCGTGCTGTTAAACCGTTTGCTCTTATGCATCTGGATCTTTGGACATCTCCCGTTGTTAGCGTGTCTGGATTTCAATATTCCTTGGTTATTCTTGATGATTTCACTCATTATTTGTGGACTTTTCCTCTCAAGTTTAAATCCGACATGTTTAACACCTTGTCAATTTTTTTTGCCTACGTGGCTACGCAGTTCCGTTGTCCTATCCAGGCCATCCAAACCGACAATGGGCGCGAGTTTGATAACTCCTCTACGCGAACCCTCCTGCTCACCCGTGGTGCGCAGCTCCCGATGTCGTGTCCTTACACGCCTCCTCAGAATGGTAAAGCTGAGCGTATCATCCATTCCATTAACAATGTTATCCGCTCTATGCTTTTCCAGGCTTCGCTCCCTGCGCGCTATTGGTTTGAGGGTCTCCGTACAGCCACCTACTTGCTGAATCGTCTCCCCACAAAAACTATCCAGGCCGCCTGCCCCCATGTCGCTCTCTACGGTACAGCACCCTCCTATGAGCACCTACGTGTCTTTGGCTGTGCTTGTTATCCTGACACCTCTGCCACTGCTGCCCACAAACTTGCTCCTCTGTCTACTCGCTGTGTTTTCCTTGGATACTCCTCTGACCATAAAGGATATCGCTGTCTTGACCTCACCTCAAACCGCATTATCATCTCTCGTCATGTGCTTTTTGATGAGGATAGCTTCCTGCTTGCTACCTCACCCAGTCCAACTAATCTTGATTTTTTGTTTGAGTTGGGCTACCTGACCTCGACAATCGGGCCTCCTTTTTCAGGTACACCTGCGCCTGCCGTCCCCCCAGGCTTCGAGCCCCAGGCGACCACCCTGCCAGGAGCAGTCCCGGCTCCCACTGCCGTGCTTGGCGCGGCCCCGGCAGCTTCTCCCGCACATCACATGGGTCTGCCACCTCGCGTGTGGCCTTTGCCGCCGATCGTCTACACCCGCCGACCCCGACAGCCCGTGGCACCTGTAGCTCCTTCGACTTCGGCTCCTTTGGCTGGCAAGGTGATCGTGCCCGTGATGCCTCCGGTGAATCCTCACCCGATGGTCACACGGGCCAAGGACGGCTTTCGGGTTCTGCTCGACCGGCTCATCCTCACCACCACGGCTTCCTCGACGAATCCGTCCCCCATCCCGACTTCCGTTTGCGCTGCGCTTGCCGACCCCAACTGGCGGGCAGCTATGACGGAGGAGTACGGGGCGCTGCTGAGCAACGGGACCTGGGACTTGGTCCCGCGCCCACGTGGCTCCAACATCGTCACCGGCAAGTGGGTCTTCACACACAAGATGCGGTCTGACGGCTCCTTCGATCGCTACAAGGCCCGTTGGGTCCTGCGGGGCTTCACGCAGCGGCCTGGTGTCAACTACGACGAGACCTTCAGTCCGGTTGTCAAACCGGCCACCGTTTGCATGATGCTCTCGCTAGCTGCCACCTGCAACTGGCCGATTCAACAACTCGACGTGAAGAACGCCTTCCTGCACGGTACCCTCAGCGAGACTGTCTACTGCAGTCAGCCTACGGGTTTTGCCGATCCTGTCAAGCCAGACTTGATCTACCGCCTCAACAAGTCCTTGTATGGACTGAAGCAGGCGCCCCGGGCCTGGTACAGTCGGTTTGCCACCTACCTAACTTCCATGGGGTTCATTGAGGCCAAGTCGGACACCTCGCTGTTCATCTTCCGCCGGGGATTGGACACGGTATATCTGTTACTCTACGTTGATGATATTATCCTAACCGCGTCTAGCAATGCGCTCCTGCAATGCACGATTTCAGCTCTTCAACGTGAGTTCACCATGAAGGACCTTGGACCGCTACATCATTTCCTCGGCATCACTGTCGAGCGATGCTCCGACGGGCTGTTCCTTCACCAGCGCACCTACACGCTGGACATCATCAAGCGTGCGACCATGGTTGACAGCAAGCCATGTACGACTCCAGTCGACCTCCAGGCGAAGCTTGCTGCAGACTCCGGGCCTCCTGTCAAGGATCCCACCGGGTTCCGGAGCATCGCGGGTGCTCTCCAGTACCTGACGTTCACTCGGCCGGACATCGCCTATGCCGTGCAGCAGATCTGTCTGCACATGCACGACCCTCGGGAGCCCCATCTGACGGCCATGAAGCGCATCCTGCGCTACCTCCAGGGGACTCCTGATTATGGCCTGCTTCTGCGACGCTCCTCCGGCTCCGACCTCGTCGTCTACATCGACGCCGACTGGGCAGGTTGTCCGGACACTCGCTGTTCTACATCAGGCTATGTGTTGTTTCTGGGCGACAACCTGGTCTCCTGGTCGGCTAAGCGCCAGACCGTCGTCTCGCTTTCGAGTGCTGAGGCCGAGTACCGCGCCATCGCTAACGGCGTGGCCGAGGCCACTTGGCTGCGCCAGCTGCTCCATGAGCTTCATAGCCCGCCGTCTAGGTGCACTCTTGTCTACTGCGACAACATCAACGCCGTCTACCTCTCCACCAACCCAATTCAACATCAGCGCACGAAGCACGTCGAGATTGATCTTCACTTCGTCCGCGAGAAGGTTGCCATCGGGCAAGTCCACGTTCTTCATGTTCCGACGACTTCACAATTCGCCGACATCTTCACAAAAGGCCTCCCGTCCTCGCTGTTTAATGAGTTTAGATCCAGTCTCAACATTTGCAGTGGCTAAGTTGTGACTGCGGGGGGGTGTTAGAAGTAGTCTCTTTGTACAGGTTTAAGCCTTTGTAAAGGGCCGGGCCTGTCACCTGCGTGTGCACAGCC
>KE371967.1:920925-935908 GCA_000418225.1 Zizania latifolia
CGTGCGTCCGCGCTGCGCTGGGCCCGCGCGTTCTCCGCGTCCAGGACATCGCCTACGCCAGCAGACCGTCTGCGCCGGACGTAGGGGGCCGAAGAATGGGAATGGACAGACATGGCGACGGGATGGGTTGATAGAACCTAGGGAAGAACTAGGCTCTGATACCACTTGTTGGAGAAAAATAGAAAAACACAGGATTTGGGACTGAATTTTAGAACTGGTTTTTCATTCCTCTTCTTCTCACTTCAAAACATGGCAGACTTGGGTACATATAGGACTCTTCTTCTTCTAGCTCAAGAAAGAAGCTAACTTGCTGTCCAAGAAGGTGATAAACTGCTGGAGCATATTCTAAAGATGCTAAAATAGAAGATGCTAAAGTGATAAGGTGACATGCAGATGCTGCTGACATATACACCAACTACTCCTAATAAAGCATAAGACTTATCCTATTATGCGCAACGTGTGCCTGACCGCCGCGCTTCGCTTGCCGACAGTCTTTGGCCCAATGGCCGGTCTTGCCATAGTTGTGGCAAGTGTCGTCACGGGTGGCCTTGCGCTCGTCGTCGGCGCCGCCAGCAGCGCCTCCCCCTTTTTCTGCTCCCGCTGGCGAGCGAGCCACTGCTCCTCGGTGAAGAGAAGCTTGCCACCGATGGTGACCGGCTCTGAGAGAGGTAGCTGCTCGCGGTCGTCGACGGCCTTGAGGCGACCTGTGACCTCCTCGATCGTTAGCTCGGAGAAGTCCAGCAGCGTCTCGATCGCCAGAGCGACCTGCGTGTACTTCTTGGGGACGACGCGGAGGAACTTCTCGACGGCTCTCTCCTCGTTGATGTCGTCGTCGTCGTACCGCGCCATCTGCTGCATCAGGGTGGTAAGACGGAGAGCGAAGTCGTCGACGTCCTCGCCCGGCTTGAAAGTCAGGCGGTCCCACTCCTGACGCAGCTTTAGCTGTGTGGCTCTGCGGGCGCGGTCGCTGCTGATGCGTGCTGTGGCGATGGCGTCCCAGGCGTCCTTGGCGGTCTCCTTGTTCGCGAGGGTGGGCTGCATCTCCGACGGAACGGCTGCAAGAGGGGCCTCCCTGAGCATATTTCAACTACTAAAGAAGATGCTAAACAAGATAAGATAGGTAATAAGGTGCTGACATATGCACTAACTACTCCTAATAGATAAACATAAGACTTATCCTATCAGCCGTTGGTAGCATTCAGCAATGGATCCAGGGCTACAGCAGTGAGCAGCCATGCTTGGCCATGCCTCTAGGCAGAGGATCAAGCATTGAGCAGTGGTGGTAGAAGCCAAACTGTTGGGAAACTGATGGGGGATGAGTCCGGTAGTTCAGGGAGGTGGGGGTCCAGCGGGATGAGCAGAATTCATAGAGTCTGGGGGTACAAGTAGAAGAATGATAGAAAGAGGGTTCTGACAAGTAAGACTATTGACAATTTTGCCATTTTCCCCCAAAACTTACAATTTGCTAACAAAAGAGGCACATAGCATAGTAGGTAGTAATACTGACTAGTCTAGTCACCTACTCACCTGTCCATCTCTCTCTCTTTCTCTCTCGTCTGAGTGGTGGGTACGATAAGATCCCATGATGGGAAAACCAGATTTGATGGTCAAGCCAATGGCTACTACTACTAGGTCCAGCTCTAGCAGTTCCATATTTGATGATAACATCCAACATCAATGGATCATGCCCCTCTGGGGATTTCTGTGGTGTCCCGCAGCGGAATGTAGCACAGGAGCGCCAGGAAGAATTTGAATGTGAGTAGTGAATACTTGGTCCTGGGCTCCTGGCAATGATAAATCAAGTAGCCCATGTGCCAATAATGAAGAAGAGGAAACAGGAAACACGATAACGGTGTCGAAGAAGATGATTCCTGGTGGCTACAACTCAAAGGAGGCCAAATGGGGGCTAGCTAAGATTCAGTAACAAGTTATGTTATGATGATAGCTTATTGGATTGCATAGACTAATTTATAAATCTATACCTAAACAACTATATGCACAGTATTACACCCAATTTTAGCACTACACTGCTAAAGAAATTTAATAGTGAAAGCTCAGTTTACGGTACTGTTGCCTAATAAAAATAATTGAAGGAATACTTTGGTCCTTTTTGGAAGCATTGCCATATAACTGGTTTTTTTATTACCCATTTGATCTGAGCAATATTCCATTTGCAGGCACTGGAATCAACCAGCACACTGATAATTGAATTCCATAATGAAATCGAGAAGGGCAATTGGATGAAAGCACTTGTCCAAGCAACATATCAAGCTTCTGTAGGCCTTTCTTTACTTTATAATATTTGACATAGGAGCTGAAGTTTCTACATAGTTTGTCTTATGGTATTTCTCCACATTTGTGTAGGCCCCTCCTGAGGTGAACATATTAGGAGACCCTATCAGTACTCCTCCAGAACCAAGCACTCCAAGGCTTACCAGTTTGGGATCAGTGGATCTTCTTGTGAATGGCTCTGTTATTGAAACAAAGCTTTCGCTCTATGGAAAGGTAAACTTGTAATTTATTTTGAAATGCCATCTTGACATCTTATAGGTGAGGATTAGCCAATTCTGGACTCTGGAGAATAGTTTATTTTTAATTCAATTGTCTTGTTCTGTTCATTGTTTTATTTGTTGTTTCATTGAAGTAGTCATAATTTATACATTCCTTTCAGTTGGACAGGAAGAAGAAAGATTCAGATGAGCTTCTAATGTTAGAGCTCCTTGGAAGCGGAGGCAAGGTGATTGCTTCAATATCTTTTGTTTGCATTAATAAAAAGAATGACAAAAAAAGGAATTTTACACCATTAATTCATTACTCCATTTTGTAATACAAGTACAAATCCAACATGTGTGTAGACAAACGAGGGTAATGCTTCAGTAACCAAACCTGATTTCCTGAACAAGCTTACATTGTGAGTTGTGACACTATTAACTCCCTAGGAAATGAATGTATATTATGAAATGGTGGGATATTAGTTTTTTTGTTATGTTTATTGGTCTGCAAGATGTATACCTTTTTTTTTCTGTGATCCATATATTCTTCAGTAACAGAGATTTTGTTTTTATGGAACGTGAATGTATACATTCATGGGAAGCATGCATTAGAAAAACATGGTTATTGTATGTGCATTTGCCTTTTTTGGGTAATGATGCACGTAATTATATGCTCTAATTTCCATTTCCCTCTACTCGATGCAGTGATCTTTTTGTCATTTAGTTCATCTAGGGCATTTTATGCATGTATGATGAAATCCAGGGCTTGAGTTGACCGCACTTGGAAGATTAGGTTTAGTTCTGAAAGCAGGTTGACCCAGCGCAGTTTTGATGGTTTTCGTTGAGATTCACAATCCGATTGATACAATTTTAGCCACTGATTTGTTCAAATGAACATGAAGCATGTATAACTCTTTGATCCTGCTTTTTTTCCACTTTATTTTGTTTCTACCAAAAGTAACGAAAGACTCTGTAGTTAAATGTCCTAAAATTAATTATATCCCATAGCAATTTTTAATATTTTATTTAGGATCCTTACATCTTTTCCAATGTCTAGTATGTGCACTTTGTGCATATTTCCTCACTCACATTATGTTCCGAGTCACTAACATTTGGATTTGATCTTTTCATGACTGATGTATGTTTTTCATGTTAATGACAAATTGGTTAGTGTGGTGATATATAACAGCAATCTGGTGCAAAAACTCGGCGGCTGTGTTGGATCTAGTTCAATAATTTTCAACTAAGCAATTCAGGGGTCATGCTAGGTTTTGTTGCAATGGCTTAGGCTTTGGGGTTATGGATGATGCAAGCCTCTCACTTTTACCTCCTACCTAGGTGGCCAATTGATGTGCTCCATAATTCCACATGACGCATGCTGAGACTAGAAACACACCTACTCGCCATGTTTTTGCACCAAATTATTTAGATTGCAATTCCTGTATTAAATCACACCCCAGTCACCAAGAAGTACCTAGAGCAAAATTTTCTCTCTTTTTTTGGCAACAACTAATGGCCCAATGTAGCTAAGCATTCTTGAAAACTATGGAGTGGTTAAGTGTTTGGTTTTAATAGCTAAGGGTTGGACTTATTCGTAGTTTTGTCTCATACAATTACTGTTTGGTTGTGGTGTAGCCTTTCAGACAACTGAATTGCTCTTTTTTTCTGCCAGACTGGCATGCATCATGTCTTTTGAATATTCTTTTCCCTGCTGTCTAGATGGACTGATCTTTGTCATAGTCCTGACTGCTTTCCTCTCACTAAATTCTGGCTGGTGTGCATTCATATCATGCTACAAGAGTAGATTCCTTTTCTTTCTATTAAATGAGTGTGATGCTTGTTTTTTCTTTTTACATGCTTGTTTGCTAGATTTGTGGCATTGCTTATAAATTTTGTTTTATATACCTTTTGTTCGAGCATTTGTTATATATCGAAATATACTGGGTCCTGTCTTAATGTCTTTTTCTACAATACTTTTTCTGTTATATAATTTTGCAGATTAATGTTGTCCAATCTTCTCGTGGTTTAAGTGTAAAAACAAAGCTGCATTCGTTAAAGATAAAGGATGAGCTACAGGGTCGTATCTCAGTGTCTTCAAAGTATTTAGCATGCTCTATTATCAATGACAATCTGGAAACGGTAGGTTCTAGTACACCTGATGAGGAGGGGCATCCAAAATCCCTTTCTGTTGAGGAAGATTCTTTCATGGATGCACTGACAGATTTTACTCAGGACCAAAGTTCAAATATTCACGATTTTGACATTCCATCTGACTTAATTTATGATCCAAATGAGCATACTGAATTGAGTTCAAAAGATAGTTTATGCTTTGATGGGGATCAGCAAAAAGTGAAGCCTACGGAAATATTTTATGAGGCACAAGACAATAATATCAATGATTTTGTTGTTCTTACATTTTTGAGTAGGACTCCTGATTCTTGTCTTTATGACGGTATAGATTCACAGGTAATTGGATACATTCATCTTTATATGTACTGTTACCATTTAATCCAATAACAAGATCAAGTTTCACATATGTTTATCTCTGGGGAGAACAGTAGAAGCAATATATAAAGTCCAAATATTATGAATAATACATCTTTCTTTATAAAGTTCTAACATGTTGTAAATACGTTACTCTGATGTTGGGTAATTTTTATATCCTGCTCTTTGCAGATGAGTATTCGTATGTCTGCACTGGAGTTCTACTGTAACAGACCGACTCTTGTTGCTCTGATTGAGTTTGGATTTGATGTTAGCATGGTTAATTCTACGCCAAAGGGTGACTCTGATGTAGCATCGGAAATACACAATGCAAAACCTACAGGGAAGGAGGATAATGCTCACAATTATGTTAAAGGATTGCTAGGTTATGGAAAACGTCGAACAATTTTCAACATAAAAATGGATGTCGATCGGGTGTCTATGTTTCTTAACAAGGAGGATGATTCTCAGCTTGCAATGTTTGTGCAGGAGAAATTTCTGTTTGACCTGAAGGTGAAGTTAACATATTAGGAAGGAGTAATGAAATTAATACTGTAACTTCTATCTGGTGGTGGAATTTGTAGTTTGTTGATTAATGGTTCAATTTATACATTATTATTAATTAATACAATAACTATGAGATTCACCAGAAAACCATCAATGAACACAACAGTCTAGGAAATGGTTGCTATTTTGTTTTATTTAAAGTTTAAACATGTAGGTTGTCTACTTGGCTGCTAGAATTTCATTTTCTTTTTCCTTTTTGTTCTCATTAGTTTGCATGCGTATGTGTAATTTTATATTGTTTCTTCCTATTTTGTGTACACCAGGTTCATCCAAGTTCATTTTCAATTGATGGTATGCTGGGTAATATGAGATTTTGTGACATGTCCCTTGGGCCAGAACATCGTTGGGGTTGGCTCTGTGATATACGAAAGCCAGGTGTTGAGTCTCTTATAAAGGTATTATTGACATACGCTTGCAATCTTTTATACTTTGTGACAGTAAATACTCATCACTAAATGCTGTGCTGTGCTGATAGAGTAGTCTAATCATATCTGCAATGTTTTAGTGCAATTTAGGCCGTAGGGTATGCCATTTTGCTCGCAGATATGTATATTGATGCTTAATGTTTGTTTTACAGTTGTTATCAAGATCAAGAGTATATTGTGGACAGAATGTAATTATATTTGCCGATTTGAGTTTCAAATAATAATAGATTTAACCAGATTATCAGAGCACCAATGTTGATACTCTATTTTATGCTGTTTGGTCCTGTTAATTCTAGAGGTCAAATTAGTCAGAAATTATTGTTTGGACATGTAAGAGCACCCATAAAGAAATTAAATGCCAAACTTATCTATAGTTCTATACTTTAGGTTGCTTCATCAAATGATATTGAAAAACACTTTAATCAATTGTGTAACTCCATATTTTAATAGTTTTCCATGATGAGCATATATATTTAATGTTAAATAACACATGGATTATGTTAACAATGCCCTACTCATGTTTCACCATCTGTTCAAGTATTTGGGTATTTATCTCCCCAGTGAATATGCCTGGAATGGTTGATTTTACTTCGAAACATGATTCTCTCTTTAATGGGTAGGCATTTAGGCAAAGCTCCACCTATCCATTTTACACTAAAAATAATTTACTAGTTCAAATCTTCAACATTCCTTGTATTGTATGCAAATTAATTTTACTGTTTTAATGTTCTGAAGTGTACTATAATCTGTTTGATCATGTCAATAAAACTAAACAAAACCATCTTTTATTACGGCCAATGATATTTTGAAGCGAAGTGACAATGTTTTCATTTTTGTTGCAGTTTGCATTCAAGTCCTACAGCACTGATGATGATGACTATGAAGGTTACAACTACAGTTTGACTGGGCAGCTTTCTGCTGTCCGTATTGTATTCCTTTACCGTTTTGTTCAGGAGGTATGTTAGCATTTCAAGTTGGGTCTCGTGATTATCCATGACCATGATATGTCTTTTTGAAAGTTCATTTTATTTTGCAGTTCACTTCTTACTTCATGGAACTTGCCACCCCTCACACTGAAGAAGCAATCAAGTTCATTGACAAAGTTGGAGGTCTTGAGTGGTTGATTCAGAAATATGAAATTGATGGTGCTTCTGCTATAAAGCTGGATCTTTCACTTGACACACCCATAATTATTGTTCCAAAGAATTCACAGAGCGAAGAGTATGTTCTTATTTCACTTTACTAGTAGTTGTTGTGAAAGTTCCATCGGTTTTTCTTTTATGAGTTAATTTAGTTCTTTAGGATCTGGATCTTACCCTATTCACTAAAAGTACAAGAAATTAAAGTGTCATTTGAAATTATTCACTCTGGGTCTTACCCTCCCTTGAGTCCAATTCAGGAGGGCACTGATTTCTGAGATTGGCATACACAGTCCATCTACACCATATGTTATTGAACAATTGCACATCTAAAACTTATTGTGCAGATATAGGCAAAGATCCACCTAGTTCCAAAAAAAAACATTGCCCAAAGTCACATGGTTCTGTATTTGGGGTGCACATTTCTATTTTTTACTTCACAATATTGATTCTGGGCATGTTTTGAGTGAAGCACAATAATGATGTAATGATGCTTATACTAATTTGTTCATTTGAGTCTGCACTTCTCAGTCTTGATATTGGGCAAGTTTTGAGTTAACCATAATAATGCTGTAATGATACTAGAAAGCATGACATTACTTTATGTCCTGCTGTAGCTATATACAGCTGGATCTGGGACAACTGAAAGTTGGGAATGATTTTAGCTGGCATGGAGGTGAGGAGAGTAATCCTTCTGCTGTACGCCTTGATATTCTCCATGCTGAGGTATGATTGGGATGGAATTGA
The DNA here is from genome assembly GCA_000418225.1 of Zizania latifolia. NCBI lineage: Eukaryota > Viridiplantae > Streptophyta > Magnoliopsida > Poales > Poaceae > Zizania > Zizania latifolia. The sequence continues at coordinate 928,780 of KE371967.1, forward strand.
TCACATAATTAATCTCAGTGCACTTATCTGGTTTTCTCATTCTCCTTGAACAATACTGAAATAGATTAATGGAATCAACATGGCGGTTGGAGTCAATGGTATTCTAGGGAAGTCTATGATTAGAGAAGGCCATGGCATCAATATAGAGGTGCGACGTAGCTTGCGGGATGTTTTCAAAAGGCTCCCAATACTGTCCATGAAAGTTCAGGTGATTGTTTTTTTTCTTGTAGTGTATAAAATACATTTTTTGTAATAATACTTTTATGTAGTCAATTATTTCACCCTTTTTTGTCACAATCTTGTTATACTTCAAATCTGACTTGTTTCTCTGTGGTACAGTTTTTAGTTGTTTGGCAGCCTCTGCTGTTATGCTAGTTCTGTACTCATGTTTACATTCCAAAGGCCATGATTTAAAAGCTCTACTAAAATGGAGATTATCTTACATTTGTTGCCTAAAACTCCAGAAAGGTTTATTATTTGTTTAAAGTGGGCTGACTGAGTGAAAAATCAAGGGATGAAGAGAATTAAAAGCAAACAGGAAACCAAAAATTAACAGATTTAGGATATCAGAAGCATGAACCAAGAATTATCCTGCATATGGTTCTAAATATGAAAACTTTATCTTTGCAAAATTATGGATAAAGGTAAAAATAATAAACTATACTTTGTAAATAATTTGATTTAGATCTGAGATGTAAGCTCGTCTGCAACTGAGCTGTAAGAAAACTGTTGCATGTTCTGATGCTTAGGCAATGATTACATACTCAACTTTAAGTTTCTTTCCTCGGATGAGTCAGGAATTATTTGCCATGAAGTTGCCCTTTATTTTTTCTGGTTCCATGTTTTTTCTCTTATGCAGATAGGGTCACTGCATGGTATTATGTCAGATAAGGAATACAATGTGATCACAAGTTGCATTTCGACAAATCTATCAGAGGCGCCCAACCTTCCTCCAAGTTTTCGTGAAAATGTAAATCGGACAAAAGAATCAATACGTCTACTTGCAGATAAAGTTAACCTCAACAACCATTTGTTACTTTCACAAACCATTGTTGTAATGACTGTGGATGTCCAGTATGCATTGTTTGAGCTTCGCAATGGACCAGATGCAGAGTCACCTCTGGCAGAGCTTGTGGTGAGTCTCTTAAGAAAGAGTTACGTACTTCTTGTAGAAGAAAGTGTTTCTGCAACTTTTTATCTTTGGTACTGTGAATTTATTATCTTATCTCATCTGCATTTTTTTGTAATATTTCATTGTGGGCTGTTAGGTTTCTATTTTTTCCTTTTGTTCCAATAACATGTTGGTTACTACTGACACTTTGTGCATTCTTCTTTTCAATAGCTGGAAGGTCTGTGGGTGTCTTATAGGACATCCTCACTATTTGAGATGGATCTTTACTTGTCTATTCTAAAATTCTCAGTCCATGATATTCGTCCTGATACAAAGTCCGAGATGCGCCTGATGCTTGGCTCTTATTCTGAGACTTCTAATCTGAGCACTCAGGACCCTTCATCTGATGTGGGAGTTTCCAACCTTACCATGCTGATACTGGACTATCGATGGCGTTCTTCCTTTCAATCGTTTGTTATACGAATCCAGCAGCCTCGTGTACTTGTTGTTCTGGACTTTCTGCTGCCTGTTGTTGAGTTTTTTGTTCCAAATCTGGGTACAATAACAGGCAGGGAGGAAAGTCTTGACCCAAAGAATGATCCTCTTATTAGGTCGGATGACATCATACTTTGTGAGCCTATTTTCTTCCAGAGAGAGAATGTTATTCAACTTTCTCCTGGGAGGCAGCTAATAGTTGATGGTTGTGGTACTGATGAGTTCACTTATGATGGTTGTGGGGGAACCATATTTTTATGTGAGGAATATGACAAGAAGGGCCAGCTATACTCAGGGACTATAATAATTTTGGGGCGGGGCAAAAAACTTCGATTCAAAAATGTTAAAATTGAGGTGTGCTCAGTTAACTTGTGATTGGTTTTTTGTCCTTTTTCTAGTCTCATCATTATTCTTTAGTCAAACTTACACATCTTCTCGGTATTTGTGTATGTTTCATACAAGAACGGTGCACTACTGAGAAAGTGTGTATACTTGAATGCTGGAAGCAGCTACTCAATCTCTGCTGAAGATGGTGTTGAAGTTTCAGTATTAGAAAATCTTTTTAATGATAATGAAGATGATTGTGTGCGAAACGAAGAATATAAGAGAACGAGTGCTATTCAGCCTGCGGCAGATACTCCCTCAACCCAAATGTTAAATTTTACATTTGAAGCTCAGGTACATAACTAGACTTTATACAAGTTCCTGTAATGTATTTGCTAATACAGTAAATACTGATTAAATGTGTACTTTTCGACACAATCCCATTTCTTTTTTCTATTTTTGTATTTTGTAATGCTTTTGTGTCTGAAAAATGTTTAGCAATTTTTTTGAGGTAAAACCAGTAGGAGAGGCTCCTACTGAGGCTTTAAAAATGTTTAGCAATTCAAACCATGGAAATAAAGCATGGGTGACCAAGTACAGAGCGATACTGTGGGCTAGCTGGAAGAACTTCCAGAGTTGTAGTTTTTATTTTATGGGTGTGCTACTAAAGTAGGTTGTGGGAAAGTCAGTAATGTTGCTTGGGGAAATTCCTAATTCATTATTCCTGTGCATTGTATGCTAAGCTAATCATTCTAGAAATATGGTTGAAAAGGAAGAGAATAAGATAAGGCAGTTAAAAGAATTTTAAATTGAAGCATTATCTGTACTTTACCATGTTGCTTTCTTAGCCCACAAACAAACATTAACAAGTTTCTTCCTCCCTACCAACTGTTGTGTTCATGGCAATAAAATTCAGTTGCTCTCGTTTTGTGCACTTCTCTACTTAAAAAACAAACCTTTAGTTGCTCTCATTAAATTCTTTTGTGTTTTAAGTATATTGATTCCAGTCTTATGCTTATTTTGTGGTGTTGAATGTCACATTTCTCTTTACTGGAATGCTCAGGTTATATCCCCAGAATTTACCTTCTACGACAGTTCAAAGTTATCAGTGGATGATTCCTTGCACATTGAGAAGCTTCTTCGCGCCAAGATGGATTTTAGTTTCATGTTTGTGTTCATCTCTTTACCTCTCCAATGCCATCAATCTGTCGTTGATTTTATCATTGTACACCTGTGGATTCTCTATTGATTGATAAAACCCTTGTGCATTCAAATAGGTATGCCTCAAAAGAAAAGGACATCTGGGCTCGATCAGTTGTTAAAGACCTTACAATTGAAGCTGGCTCTGGTCTTCTTGTTCTTGAGCCTGTTGATGTTTCATGGAAATATACTTCTGTCGGTGAAAAGACAAACATAATACTTGCATCTACTGATGTATTCATCCATCTTTCTCTGAGTGTTGCCTCTCTGTTGTTCAAACTGCAAAATCAAACTCTTGCAGCATTGCAGTTTGGCAATAATAATCCATTGGTTTCTTGTACTAACTTTAAGCAAATTTGGACATCACCTAATGGTAATTGCGTGCTAGTTCTTAACTTTTTTTACTTTTAGTCACGGTATATATGGCAAGTTAGCTTAGCTGCTTTTCTATCATATTTTTGTTTGCTCCTGTTGAGTTTTTGCCATCTTTGATTGATGAAATATCTTAGGTGATCTGCCTGGCTACAACCTCACCTTTTGGAGGCCACAAGCTCCTTCGAACTATGTTATTTTGGGTGATTGTGTGTCCTCAAGGTACTTTTTGCCACTTGAGACCAACCACCTTGGTGACATAAACTTATATCATAAGCTGTTGTTATTAAAGCTGCTGTAACATTTACATGCGGCCATGTGTACTATGTGTGGAATGGAATCACAGCTAAATACTAGGGCTGGCATATAGGGGAAGTCAAATAGTTTCCAAAGATACTGCCTGCCCTACACTGAACTATGGAAATCCTTTTGTCCTGCTAAAGCTGATGTGTTGCATGACTTTACTTTTTCAGGTGTGTGCCACCTTCTCAGGTTGTTGTTGCTGTAAGTAACACCTATGGTCGTGTACGGAAACCTCTCGGATTTAGGCTTGTTCATGTATTACCTGGATCTCTAGAACTAATGGATTCAACTCAGCCAGCTGAGGAACATGAGTGTTCTATCTGGGTTCCTGTCCCACCACCTGGATACTTAGCACTAGGATGTGTGGTAAATATTGGTAGGCAACCACCTACAAATCACATAGTGTACTGCCTTCGCTCAGATCTGGTGACTTCTGCAGCATTTTCTGATTGTATCCACACACTCTCATCTGCTCGTGGGTATGGCCTCTTTTTTTTTTCATTTTTTGGCCTGTTATTTATGTTGTGCAATTTTCTCTCATTTTTCCCTGGAAAGTGACTGGTACCTACTTATTATTTAATTGAAAACACTGAAAAACATGTAGCTGGCTCTCTTGTCTGAACTCTTTCTGCAGAATAATTTCTGGATTTAGCATCTGGCGTGTTGACAATGTGATTGCTTCATTCCATGCACACAATTCTATTGAAAAACCCACTAGTGCAGAAGCTCTTGATTTGCACCATGTTCTTCTCCGGAATCCCAACTGCTATATTGTAAAAGATTTGAATGCGGATTCATCTGTCCAGAGTAGCCAGCCTACAGATCAGCTAACTCATCACAAAAGCAATTCTGGTTGGGATGCCGTTAGAACTTTGTCAAGACCAAGTAGTTATTGCATGTCTACTCCCCACTTTGAAAGAATATGGTGGGATAAAGGTGGCGATACAAGGAGACCGTTTTCTATATGGCGGCCATTACCTCGTTTTGGGTTTTCTTCAGTTGGCGACTGTATAACTGAAGGGTAATAATTTCTTTATATACACATATAGGTCTCTTTGTGGTACATTATTAACATGCCCAATGCTTCTTTCAGGTTTGAACCACCTACTCTAGGCATTCTTTTTAAGTGTGACAATGCAATTGTTTCTGAAAGGCCTATCCAGTTTACAAAAGTTTCACAGATTGATAGGAAAGGCTTTGATGAAATATTCTTCTGGTATCCAGTGCCTCCTCCTGGATATGCTTCTCTTGGATGTGTTGCAACAAAAACAGATGAAATGCCGAGCAAGGATTATGTTTGCTGTCCGAAATTAGGTCTGGTGAATCAAGCAAATATCTCAGAGGATCCTATATCCAGGTCCTCTAGCTCAAAGGGATCTAACTGCTGGAGCATTTGGAAAGTTGAAAACCAGGTTATCCATTATACTTGCATCATTCTTACTTATGTCATTGTAAGAATCCAATCATTCTGTTGTGTTTTTAGGGATGCACTTTCCTTGCAAGATCTGATATGAAAAAACCATCAGCTCAATTGGCATACAGTATAGCAGATCATGTTAAGCCAAAGGCACGTGAGAATATTACTGCTGATCTGAAACTGGGATGTTTGTCAGTCAGCATTCTTGACAGTTCCTGTGGAATGGTGTGTATGCACGCCAAGTTTTGTTCCTTTTTTGGACATTGGAAGTTTTAAATCATTGAAATGTTTCTGTTTACATGACAACTATTTTTCCCAAATATTTAGGTTACCCCACTTTTCGACACTACGATCGCAAATATAAATCTTGCAACATATGGAAGATTTGAAACAATGAATGCTGTATTGATCTGTTCCATTGCCGCATCAACATTCAATAGACACCTGGAAGCATGGGAACCTTTTGTTGAGCCATTTGATGGGATATTCAAGTAATTATGCTTAATCCATCTTACCATTGTGCTGCCTTCTATATTTTTTATGCCACTAAATTAACATTTTTCAATCATAATTGAAGGTTTGAAACATATGACACCAGTAAACATCCTCCTTCAAAAGTTGGTAAGAGGATTCGTGTTGCTGCCACAAGTGCTCTAAATGTCAACCTGAGCTCTGCAAATGTTGATTTGCTTATAGAAACTTTAATGTCATGGCGAAGACAAATTGATCTAGAAAAAAAATCATCAATTAGAAATGAGGTTTCATCTTATCACTCCTACCTTTTTCATTATTTTTTCTAGGCTTTTTGTAATGGTTGGTAACATATGTATACCCATTTTACAGGATACGGTTGACAATGCAAAAAGAGCTGACGATTTCTCCTGCTCTGCGTTGGATGAAGATGATTTACAGAAAATAGTTTTTGAGAACAAATTAGGATGTGATGTTTATATCAAGAAACTTGAAGACGATGAAAGCATTATTGAGCTGCTACAGCATGAGAATCAAGTATCATTGTTGATGCCACCTCCCAGGTTTTCTGATAAACTAAGTACATTGTCCAATTCTACAGAATCACGATATTATGTTGTCATACAGATCTTCGAATCCAAGGTAATACTCAAACATGCACTTTGCTTTCCAAATACAATACATTTGGTATGAGCTGACACATTTTCTTTTAATTGTAGGGCTTGCCTATCATAGATGATGGCAATGATCACAGCTACTTCTGTGCTTTGCGCTTACTTATAGGAAGTGATGTTTCTGACCGGTACAAGGTATTCCCACAGAGTGCCAGGACAAGATGTGTAAAACCTGTGAAAACTTGTGAATCACAGACACATCATGCTAAGTGGAATGAACATTTTATATTTGAAGTGCCAGAGCAGGTAATTTGACTTCCATTTTTGTCAGCATGTTGCATAATACCATGTCCAGTTTACTCTCAGTTTTTTTATTGCACCATAAATACACCTTTTTTTTACCAAGCTTGTTAGCAGGATTGCATTATCCATTTTTCTTTACTTTGCAGGCATCAGCTCATTTAGAGATTGAGGTAACAAATCTTGCATCAAAAGCTGGAAAAGGTAATCTTCTGAGCTATTAGTACTTGAATTATTTGAAGCATATAGCATCTAAAATGGTCTATGACTTTTGCTGTGCAATAGTATTAAGTTTTCACCTGATAATGGTTGATGCATTGTAGCCGTTTTGAAATTTTTAGTGTTTCTTAACATCTTCCATTCATTTGTAAGGTGAAGTGCTTGGTTCATTGTCAATTCCTATTGGACGGGGCGCAACAACATTGAAACGAGCTGCTTCTATGAGGATCATTCAGCAAGCTGCTGATGTCAAGCGAGTGCTAACATGTCCACTTACAAGGAAGGTAACACTTTTGTTTTCTA
>KE371967.1:935923-954768 GCA_000418225.1 Zizania latifolia
TTGGACAGTTTCGTAAGAAATGCTGATTTTTTTGTTAATTCTGCTTGTCATTTTATATGCTGTGCTTTTGTTACTTGTGCATTTTCAACTTCTAGGGCCAAGCAATTAATGATCAATACATGAAACAATGTGGTATGTTAGTACTTTCAAGTTGCTACGTAGAAAGATCTACGCAGACAGATTTCCAGAGCTGGAAAGACAACATAAGCAATGCAAACAGTGGTTTCTGGATAGGGCTTAGCCCAGATGGTCCATGGGAATGTTTTACTGCAGTTTTGCCACTATCAACCATCCCAAAATCACTTAACAACAGCCATTTTGCATTTGAGGTCACCATGAGGAATGGAAAGAAGCATGTGAGCTTAAGGGGTCTTGCTGTTATTGCTAATGGTGCAGACATAAAACTTGAAGTATCTGTCTGTCCTGTAAACATGCTGAATAGCTCCATGTTAAATGCTGGCTCCACCAGTTCCACCAGTGTAATTGATGAAGTATTTGAAAACCAGTGGTACCGACCAATTTCAGGGTGGGGAGGTAACCCCTCCAGTCAGGGACATGACATAGGGCAATGGAGCACAAAGGACTGCTCTTACTCATCAAAGGTAATTTCTTTCAGGCCTGTTGTACGTTGAAATCATTTTTTGCTTGATAAAAAAGGTTTGGTTGTTATATTTGCTTTATATGATACAAAATGTTCTTAATATATCATAGATTATTGTCTCCTAACAAAAATTTGCACATTATTTTGAAGGCATTCTTTGAACCTCATCTTCCACCTGGATGGAAATGGACGTCACCATGGAAAATTGAAAAATCTAGTTCTGTGGACAGTGATGGATGGGCCTATGCTGCCAGTTTTCAAAACTTGAACTGGCCATCTTCCTGGAAATCTTCCAAATCGCCACATGACTTTGTTAGGCGAAGGCGATGGGTACGCTCGAGGCAGTCGTTGCAAGAACAAAGTGCAGAAATTCCTAGGAAAATAGTTGCTATTATGGAACCTCATTCATCTACTGCATTGCCTTGGACAGCAATGATCAAGGATATGGACTTCTGCATGCAAGTTCGCCCTTTGTCTGAAAAATCACAGGATTCATACAGTTGGAGTCAGGTTCTTTCATTAGGTTCCGAGAGCCTACCCAAGCAACAGCAATCTTCACTTTCGAGGCAGAGCACCTTAAAACAGTCATCTGTGCCCTCAAAGAGTTCTGTTCTTAGACTGGCTGAGCTTGAGAAAAAAGATATGCTTTCATATTGCTATCCTCCTGTTGGTATTAAACAATATTTCTGGCTTAGTGCTGGAATTGATGCTTCCATTGTTCATACAGAATTGAATATACCTGTTTGTGACTGGAAAATTTGTTTCAATCCAATTCTTAGACTTGAAAATAAGCTTCCATATGAAGCTGAGTATGCTATCTGGGAGAAAACCGCAGAAGATAGCATGGTTGAAAGGCAGCATGGTATTGTTTCATCTGGTGGAAGTGCATTTATCTATTCAGCAGATATCCGAAAACCCATTTACCTAACCATGTTTGTTCAAAATGGCTGGATTTTAGAAAAGGTAATATATCTTCTGAAACATTAGATGCCTAGTTGTTGTGCTTGACTGCCTGTTATGATAATGTACATAAAGTTCTAGATTGCATGTCTGTGATGAATCTGCTACTATGCACATTATGCTGCCCTTCTTTGATAGTCAGCATTTTTTTATTTTAGCTGCTGGGCATAGTGTTATTTCCATAACTCATGGAATTACAGAAGTATCTTATCTATATGGAAAGACTCAACATGTTTGCATTGGCTGTACAATAATTGCTCAACAGATAAAAGTGATATTTTTAGTATCTAATCTTTTTGTTTCTCATTTTCATTTAGGACACTGTACTAATACTGGACTTGATGTCCTTGGAACACGCTACTTCTTTCTGGATGGTTCAAAAAAGAAGCCAGAGGTTTGTAACCTTTTATCAGTACCCCAGTGTTTTACTTACATAATGAAATTATCAAAATAATTGATATGAATTTCAAATACAATGCGAATGTTGCTAAACACAGCAGACAAAGTTTGAACAAGCAACTTAGGCCCTGCTTGTTTCTCCTGCAGCCTAAAAGCTACCCAAAAATTGAATTTTAGAACTTAATTTTAGGTTATTATTTATTTTTTTTATCAATTCTTTTTGTCAGTTTTGATGTTAAAACTGTTATGAATATAAATGTAAAAGTCATACCCAATAATTGTTTTTCGTTACAAAGATACCAGACGACAACTTTTTTCAACTGGGCAAAAAGCACAACTAAGCAGCACCTTAATCATCTCCAACATTTGTAGCCATCTCATTTTATTGGCATTTTCTTGTCTGTGAGTTATGCTTCTGTGCAAATTAAATTTGAGCCTTTGCTTGTGGATCAGTATTGAGTCACCCTTTTCTTACTGTTTTCTTCTCTCACTCTACTCTATTTGGAGTTTTCGGTACTTAAGTTATCTCCTTCAGCATGTTCAATATTAGTGTTTTGCTCTCCTTTGTCATGACCTTAAGTATGCAACATCAGTCCAGATTGAGTTCTCTAATACTATGAGGTTGTGAGTAGTAGTAGTAGACATTTATTACATAGGTCATGTAGGGTAGTAGTAGAACAGCAGTTGGTGAAGGTCACTATAATTTGTCCTCTTGCTTTTTTCTTTCCACGGATTGATTGCTGGTTCAAATAGAGCTTTGAGCCTTTGATTTAACCAGTCTTTGCCATGTATGACATTATTCTTAGTAATAGATCTAATCTTCAAAGCATATACTTGTGAATATTATAGAATCTGGGTTCATTCTATATTTGGTAAATATGATTTAGATGTTTTACAGAAGAATAGAATTGTAGATTAAAATTTTATTGTTATCTAACTGCTATTGGCCTATTCCATATATGACATGAGGAAAGGATGTGTGATGGGCATGAACCTGAGGCCAAGGCCCACAACCTAGCCCAATATAGGGCATGAACAGTACCTGCGTGATACTATAGGAGTAGTATAGGAATTGTTAGTTTAGAGATAAGATTAGGTTTCTTATTTTAGGGATAAGATTAGGGGCCTATTTGGGGAAGCTTCTAGCAGCTGCAGCTACTTTCAGAATCTGAAGCTCCCCCAAACGGTTTAGATTTTTGTTCCAGATTGTGAAACTCAATAGCTGCAGAATTTAGAAATGAACTAGAATTTAGAAGCTAGAAAACAATAGCTTCTCTAGATTCTCACCAGCTAGATACTTACTAGATGCTTATCAAAATCTGAAGCTCCCCTAAATAGACCCTAGATTGAGTTGTAATCTATTTCCTAGATTTTAGAGATTAGCTTCTTGAGAGTCAAGTTATGCTATCTATATAAGGATAGGTTGTATCTCTATTTCATTAAACAATGAAGAATTAGTCTAATCTCTCCCCAATGTTCATCACCCTAGTCTAAGGTCCTCCTCCCATCCCTAGCAGCCGATACCGCCCAGCTATCCCCTCAGCGGTGTTTATCCTGTTATGAATTTGGTTCATGAGAAGATGCCATAATACAAGAAAGATGCAACAAGAGAGATCCTCAATAGGCATATGATGGTTGTCTTGTGTATTTTATTAATGTGTTTGCACGAGACAGATGCCATTCTTTTAAATGAAAAAAACATTCTTGCAGTTAATCTACTGTTTCATATTTTCTCTTGAATTGTGATTAGAGTATTGATTTGTCATAATTTCTAATAAAAATTTTACTTGTTTCAAATATTAGGAGACTTCGTGTTAGTGTTGAACATGACCTGGGAGCAAGTGATGCTGCACCGAAGACACTGAGATTATTTGTTCCATACTGGATAAAAAATAATTCTACAATTCCACTATCATATCGCATCGTTGAGGTGGAGCCAACAGAAAACTCAGATGCAGACTCACTTAGCAGACCAGACTCGCTTAGCAGACCAGACTCACTAAGCAGAGCAGCTAAATCTTCAAAATTTTCCCTCAGATATTCTTCAAAGTCTCTTGTCAGAAGAGGGGCAGTGGCACAGAGAAATATGAATATATTCGAAGTTATTGAAGAATGTAGTACAAATTATGTAATGCTGTCACCACAGGATTACATGAACCACTCTGCAGGTGTGCGGTTTGAGTCTCGGCATAACAATTTCAGCCCAGCACGAGTTGCTATTTGTGTGGCTGTTGGCAGTTGCAAACAATACAGTATAGGTGTGTCTCTTTTTGAGCTTGAGAACAAGGTATAGTTTGTGGTCTTACATGCATTTGAACTATCACTTGTTTTCTCTTGAAGTATTACTTGTTGATTTTGTGTCATTCATCTGGTGCAGGAGCATGTTGATGTCAAAGCATTTGCTTCCGATGGGTCATATTACTGGTTCTCAGCTCAACTGAAGATGACATCAGACAGAACTAAGGTTTATTCTTCATTCATGCATTTAATTGGTCGGCATGATTATTTTTCACAATTAAAATTGTTGTTCAGTGATTCAGAGTTGTCCCATAGAATTTACTCGATACTAACTATTTTATTTTTCCATATTACTGTGCTAAGTAAAAAAACATAAATGAGGATCATATTACTTATCATTTTGGCCCGTAACGTCCGTTTGGTTGGTAGAAGCGTAAAATGCAAATATTCCTTTGGGAAGTTATTTCTGTAATTGAATCTTGTTCATCTATTGGTTTGCCACCAGTAGCATTAATTACTGCAGTTGGAACCAGGTACTTTCACTAGGTTCAGAATGTCAAAGTTTAATATCCATGATCATAGTTATTAAGACGGTAAGGCAACACTAGGTGCCTGACTACCTTTTTAACTTACATAGAAAATATAGGAATTAGGAAAACAAATATCAATAGATAAGTAGCAAATTCCAAATAGCAATAGCAATATAGCTACATAGGATCATCTTGTTGAATACAAAACATAGAAAATGGTTCAATCTGTTCATGTTTTGGTCTGTTCCTGCTGCCTGCTTCTCTTGACTAGAACTACATGCATGTTAAGTATGAACACTTTGATATATTATTTAACTAGTTGGTCGACCGATTAATTGGTCGACCTATTAATTCAGTTAATACACGATTAACCAATTAATTCCTAATCCTTGGCCTGCCGATCAGCTACTGATAACCGATTTTTCCAACAATGTGTGGAATTAGCTAAGTATTGTCTTGTGGCTGAGAGTCGTCATTGATGAATATCCTCTATGCCCAGCTGTAGAACAACCTCAGCTAGAGCATCCCAAAGATTAAGATAGTCCACTAGGACCTGAACCGAGATTGCCCCCTGAATATCCTTGACCCATCCATGATCTGTCAACGCTTCCAAAACTGTTCTTTTGTTGGCCCTTCTAGTGGGAATCATGGCAAATAATTGCGGGGCCAAGTCCGCAATCCGCTGTCCATGCAGCCACCTATCATTGTAAAACAAGGTGCGGGAGTCATCCCCAATTTCAGTCTCGACCGCCATAGCAAAGAAGGTTTTGACACCGTCATGAACCTGAATTGGCAAGAAAGCCCAAGGCTTGTCTGGCACTGTTTTTTGTGGCCATAATCACTGCATCCTGAGAGCCCATCCAAGCATCTTTATATCTGAGATACTGAGACCAACAAGCTCCCAGGGGTGTTACACCTTGGCGCAAGCAATAAGGCAGTGACCGCCCTTGGCGTTCTTCCTTCCCCTCAAAAGAAAACCGCGGCGGGTTTTATCAATCTCCTTGATAGCCCAAGCCAGTAGATCGGCCATGGCAAGGTAGACAAGCATCGATGTTAGGACAAACTGAACTAGAGTTGCCCGAAAAGATCGTGTCAAAAGGTCAGCCTTCCACATAGGTAGTTGATCTTCAATCCGGTCAATAATGGGCTGAAGCTGCACTTTGGTCAATCTCAAGGATAGAGGTAACCCAAGATACTTGCAAGGAAAATCTTGCAATTCACATGGGAGGTATTCTTGGATAGTAGCCACCCCATTCTCATTGCACCGAATTGGAAAGACATTGCTCTTTTGGACATTCGTCTTGAGCCTGGAGGCCTCACCAAAAAGGAGTAAGATATCAAGGATACTGTCAATATCGCTAGCGACAGGCAAAGAAAAATGACCACATCAATATGCTACATAGGATCATCTTGTTGAATACAAAACATAGAAAATGATTCAGTCTGTTCATCTTTTGGTCTGTTCCTGCCACTTCCATAGGTTTGATTTAATTTGCCCATACAACATATTTCAGGTTGTTTTATTGAAATGAAGCCACTATGTTCTATGTTTCCAAGTAGAATTTTAAATATTCTGTGTTATAAGCTCATAAGCTACATAAAATGTGAAGCATTTACTGGTCTAATTAGATTTATTAGATCTGTTCAATTGATTGTTGAAATGTCAAGAACTTGAATATGGAGCTATTTACCACTAACGCTTGCATCTAGGTGCTTATTGCTTGCACATTTAGAATGGGAGTAACGGAGTGTATTAATTGTTCTCTTTTCATTTGGACAAATAAATTGAGCATATTTTTGGACATGTATTTTCAGAGATAATAAAGAAAATTTAATGTTTCCATGTTTTTATTTTTGACTGCCTGAGCGAATGGCATCCATATACAACACCTTGAATTTGTGGAGTATTCAAATCTTGTTCCCTATGTTCAGTTAATTCTGTATCAACATAAAAGGGTTTTCAGATGCAATGTTGGATATGCATATAACATTTCAGAAAAATGTTGGCTGATAATGCAGGTAGTAAATTTTCTTCCACGTGCACTTTTTATCAATAGAGTTGGAAGGAGTATTATTGTATCCGAGTATCATAGTGAGACTGAGGAGCGTTTACATCCAACTGATCCTCCTAAAGTGTTACAATGGCGATCCGAATTTGGAAATGAACTTTTAAAGGTATCTTTTAAACATCAAACTGATAGTTCATGCTTACTGTAAATGTTTTGGTTCCTAACTTGTCTACCTCTCAACCTTTCTTCATTTTGTACCTTGCAGTTGCGGTTCGAGGGATACAGATGGAGTACACCCTTTAGCATTGATGCTAATGGAGTAATGTGTGTGCTCATGAACAGCGTTACAGGAAATGATCAAGCTTTGGTGAGAGTAAACGTTAGAAGTGGAACAAAAAGTTCACGTTATGAAGTTGTGTTTCAGCTCGCTTGCTGGTCTAGCCCTTATCGGTAAGTGCACTTTCATGTGAAATTTATGTCATCATCAACTATGCACCTCTAAAGTAAACTTGTAATCATGTATGCAGGGTAGAGAATCGCTCCATGTTCTTGCCTGTACGGTTTCGGCAAGTTGGTGGTGATGATTATTCGTGGCGTAGTCTGCCTCCAAATTCATCAGCTTCCTTCTTCTGGGAGGATATTGGCAGAAGGCATTTATTGGAAATATTAGTTGATGGAACTGACCCTACAACGTCCATGACATATGATATCAATGTTGTCATGGATCACCAGCCACTGGCTACATCAAGTGGGATTAAGAAGGCTTTGCGTGTTGCTGTTCTTAAGGAGGGAAAGTTCCACGTTACTCAAATTAGCGATTGGCTGCCTGATAATAGAACTCGGGAACAGACAACAGAAAGGCTATTATCACCAATCTTTCAGCCATCAGAGGTCGACAGTGGGCGGTCATCTCCAAATCTGGATAGTGAATTTCATGTTTCTCTGGATCTAACAGAGCTGGGACTCTCCATAATTGACCACATGCCTGAGGAAATTCTTTACCTTTCAGTGCAGCAACTATTTCTGGCCTACTCATCTGGAATGGGCTCTGGAATCAATAGGTAACAATAATATGCTTTTATTTGTTCTCTAGGTTACTTTTTTAACTGCTCAAAATTTCTCACTTTTGTATTTCCTAGAATTCATTACTTCTTTTAATGGCAGGCTTAAAATGCGGATGCATTGGATTCAAGTGGACAATCAGTTACCTTTCGGACTGATGCCTGTCCTCTTTAGTCCTCAAAAGATGGAAAATCAATCAGACCATGCCATCAAGTTTTCTATGACAATGCAGACCAATAATTCTCTTGAGTTTTGTGTTTATCCATATCTTGGTGTGCAGGTGATCTGACTAACACCATGGGTTTTTAAGAAATTGTCTTTTCACATTGATATTTTAGTTATTTGAGTAGCATAGCTTTGTCAAACACCTATCTGAGTAAGGTCTTTGTCAAATTGTGTTTATCCATATCTTGGTGTGCAGGTGATCTGACTAACACCATGGGTTTTTAAGAAATTGTCTTTTCACATTGATATTTTAGTTATTTGAGTAGCATAGCTTTGTCAAACACCTATCTGAGTAAGGTCTTTGTCAAATTGTGTTTATCCATATCTTGGTGTGCAGGTGATCTGACTAACACCATGGGTTTTTAAGAAATTGTCTTTTCACATTGATATTTTAGTTTTAGTTATTTGAGTAGCATAGCTTTGTCAAACACCCATCTGAGTAAGGTCTTTGTCAAATATTTGTTTCAATAATAATTGTGTAATGTTTGTAGGTTCCTGAGAGTTGTGTATTTTTTGTTAATATCCATGAGCCAATTATTTGGCGCCTCCACGAGATGATTCAGCACTTAAAGTTTGATAGGATATCAAGCACTCAGACTTCAGCTGTTTCAGTGGATCCTATACTGAAAATTGGGTAGGCAGACCTGCTTCTTCTGTATTTTCTTATATTTTTCCATGTTGATGGTACTGAACCTTTTACTGCAGGCTTCTGAATATTTCTGAAATACGATTTAGAGTATCAATGGCAATGTCCCCAACCCAAAGACCTAGAGGTGTTCTTGGGTTCTGGTCATCTTTGATGACGGCACTGGGAAACATGGAGCACATGCCGGTAGGAATGAGATGAGCTAATCTTTGTCTTTCATACCGACAATCTTTCTCCCATTACAATTAGCTTACAAACCTTCATACTGTTATATCTAGTTGTTCCTATATGCTGATGTTTTTATGCTTCTTTCTTTTAGACACTTATTCATTCTATCTTAAACAATGAAGGTCCGCATAGCTCAAAGGTATCGAGAAGAATTATGCATGCGACAAAGTGCACTAATGAGTTCTGCTATATCCAACATTCAGAAAGATATTCTTAGCCAACCTCTTCAACTACTTTCTGGTGTTGACATTCTTGGCAATGCAAGTAGCGCTCTGAGTAATATGAGTAAGGGTATAGCAGCACTATCCATGGATAAGAAATTCATTCAGGGCCGACTGAGACAGGTCCATTTCTTTCTTTTCCCTATGTATGCATGTATTGAACTGGACAAAAGTATTGTTTTATGACTAAAAATATTCTGTGGTTCCTATGTTTTCTCCAGGATAGCAAAGGAGTGGAAGACTTTGGTGATGTCATACGAGATGGAGGTGGGGCTCTCGCAAAGGGCATCTTCAGAGGCTTCACGGGCATATTGACAAAGCCCATTGAGGGTGCAAAATCTTCGGGTGTTGAGGGCTTTGTACAAGGTGTTGGAAAAGGTTTAATTGGTGCAGCTGCTCAGCCAGTAAGCGGAGTTCTTGATCTTTTGTCAAAAACTACAGAAGGTGCAAATGCTGTAAAAATGAAAATATCGTCAGCTATAATGTCTGAGGAGCAGCTGCTGCGTAGGCGTCTCCCTAGAGCCATTGGTGGTGATTGCTTGATCTATCCTTATGATGAACATAAAGCAGCTGGCCAAGTAATTAGTATTCTCTCCTCCCTCTTATATTCTATTGTAGCATATTCTGAATGGTATTCTTTATCCTTTTTCTGGGTGCTATGTAGGCTATCTTACAGCTAGCTGAATACGCTACATTTCTTGGCCAAGTTGACATTTTTAAAGTTCGAGGAAAGTTTGCTTCTACTGATGCTTATGAGGATCATTTTATGCTACCTAAGGGGAAAGTTCTTTTAATAACTCACAGAAGAGTACTATTGCTTCAGGTAAGACAAATTTGCACTTCAGTTACACTATGGTTTCCTTTTTCCATTCCATTTATCATATGATTTGTTTCAGGTACCGATGATGACCCAGAGAAAGTTCAATCCTGCAAAGGATCCCTGCTCGGTAATCTGGGATGTGTTATGGGATGATCTGGTGACTGTAGAAATGACTCATGGGAAAAAAGATGCTCCAGGATCCTTACCTTCAAAGCTTATTTTGTACTTGAAGGCTAAGCCCACAAATTCTAGGGAAGTTGTTCGTTTGGTCAAGTGTAATCGTGGATCTGATCAAGCAACAATGATTTACTCATCAATTGACAAAGCATATAAAGCCTATGGTCCAAACTCAACAAAGGTAAACTGACATATAAATAGGAACATGTGAATGGCACAGTCCTACCATTCTACTTATAATAACATTGCATGCCTACTTTTTTATGGAGAACAAAGTTGCTAAACTCTGTTCAGTATCAACGTGAAACTCGGTGTTGTAAATAGGAATGGCATTTTGTTCTTTTAGTCGTCCAGATTTGGATACATGTTGAGATGACGATTGATTATTGAGCATTTTTTTACTCTTATATTATTAATCTGAAGGATTCTATCAACATTCCTCAGGAATTACTGAGATGGAAGGTACCAAGACCATATGCCCCTCGCAATACTAGTGGCCGCACTATTCAAGATTTATCATTTGGTTAGATAAATGCTCGTGAAAGGATTGACAAACACTTGATACACTTATGTTATGATGTCTCAGAAATTAAATTTTTGGATTACTACCAGATTGCGCTTGAGCATGATACAATCAATGCCCAGCTACTCTGCTAGTGCAAAGGTATGGCAACTTTGAAGTCTTGTGTTAGTGTTCAAAAAAAGTCTTGTGTTAACCTATCATTGTTCTCTTAAAACAAGGCAACCGTGGGCATGCCAAACATTAGCTAAGATTTTGAAACTTTCCTATTTTCCAGAGCAGCAGAACTAAGCCCGTGGCTAGTAGCCAGCCTGTTTTTGGCCTATTCTGGTTTGATATTTCTTCTGTTTTAACAGTTTTCCCATTGATTTGTGTTCGTTGATCTTCTATAAAAGAATATGATAATTTCATTAAAATCGATCAAAAAGAACACTTTTGGCAGATGGAGCCTATTGGTTGGAATCTGAAGTACTGATAAATGATAATGCTATGTTTTTTCCCAGTGTAATCCTCTTAACTGGCGCCTGGGCATCAATCAAATAAGAAATTGTTTATCGCCATATCCTGCATGCTGGATCCTCTACTAATCTATGTTCTTTCCGAAAGCGCGCCAATCCATATGTTGTGCAGAGCTGAGCATACGGATTTTTTGTTTGTTTACTGGCTTCATATAATTCTGAAAACATAAGTTTTCTTGAAGCCTCTTGCAAAGCTAGTTTCTAAGTTTCCAGAATCTGGCAACACTACAGCTTGGGATAGAATTGTTCAATTGAATCGTGATTGATTTTGCAACTATATTTTCGTTCGTATTAATTATTAATAATATATTGTTTTATTGTTCTTTTGGCTTACGTTTTGCAGGTGTTGGTCGATTACTCACCTTGACAAGTTGGCAGTCAAGGAGGCCAATTTGTTTTTGTGGATTATTGTTCTTATAGCTTTTTAGGGGTTGGTGTTGTAAATTTTGAGGTTATATGTGAACAAATTTTGTGATAGAAACGCTGCAGCATTGTCTGGTAGTTCATAATACAACAGAACTTTATTTGTAGATATATGATTTTGTTGATGAAAATTGGTGGTCAGTTAAATGTCCAAGGTAGACCACATCTTTTTAATTGCCAAGGTACCAAGCAAGCAGAGCCGTTCGTTTGTATATAAGGGTCAAGATTAGACCCACTCTCTTCTACTCTCTTTGATTTCTTCCATGTTTGTTAAAATAAATGTTATCCTCTCACAAATAAACAATTTATCTTTTTGAAAGTAGAATAAATGAGTGACGGTTATTTGAGTTTATTTATCTAGAAACATACATCAAAGGTGGTTGGAACCTTGGATTTGAGTTTATTTACCTCTCTACGTTAACAGTGGCTGAGCCTAAAAAAGGTAGATTAGGGATGAAAACGGAGTCGAAATTTTCGGTCCGTTCCCACAAAAAATGGAAACGGAGAGGCTTGTATGGATACGGAAACGAAATTTTTTAGAACAGAAATGGAGAAATGGATACGGAATTTTTTTTCAGAAACGAACGATGATTTTCGTTGTAAATGGTGTACAATGGATACGTCACCGTCTAAGCAAAAACGGACAGTTTCCACATTTAAGGCCCACTCTCAGAAAACAGCCGGCCCAGCCCATCACGCTTCAGTTTTACCAGCCAACCGTAGCAGCATGCATAGCACTGTAAATCAATCATTAGAAGGATAAGAGTTAGCACCAAAACTATAAGGCCATGTATAATGGGCTTCTAAGATAGTCTAAATAACTGTTTCTTCTGCCACGCTGGATGTTTACAGAGTACTTGGCTGCCACGCTCGGTGCTTTACAGCGTCGCAGGTGAAAAAAAATCAGAAGCAGTGTCCTCGCCCACACAAAATTCCTGGTTAGCCAGTAATTACCGGATTAATGAACTCCTGTTGATTGGAGAACGAGGCACTTCGATCGATGCTTTGAGATATGTTACTTTAAGCGCCCATCTAAACACCCATGCCCTAACACCATGTCACCATATAGTTGAGTAGATAAAGTAGATTGCTTCAACTTATATCAAGATTCAAGATGATGGACAGACTATTGTGCTTCACAGCAGATATAACAAAAGCCAGAAGGACCGGAAACAATTTAAGTGCTTATCACAATAGTAATGTCCATAAAAGATACTGTCACGCGCAATTGTATTCCGACGTATATTCGATCCGTATCCGTGTCCGTTCCTTATTCGATCCGTATTCATTTTCGGTACTATTCGTTTCTGTTTCCGTTTCCGTAATATCTGCTTTCGTTTCCGTTTCCATCAAAAAATACGGAAACGGATATATAGTAACACTTATTTCCGTCCGTTTTCACTCCGTTTTCGTCCCTACATCCAGGGGATTTGCACAGGAAAAAAGAAAGGTGTTCATCCAACTAAATTTGGTCAGCTCCAGACCTCCAGCAATACTCAATAGAGAAACAAAAGCAGTTCTTAGGAGAAATTTAGCATATAAAACAAAGGGCCTAGCACTACGAGATCATACCCCATTCTCCAAAACTAGGCATTCCCACATATGCACCATCACAATGAAGGGACCAGAAGGTGGACACCATCTAGGTTGTCTTGTTGGTAGGAGTGAAAGTGATTCGGATAGTTTCTGACCGAATCCAAAAAAACGAATTCGGATTAGAATTTTTTGTTTCGGATACGGATTCGGATACGGATTTTATTTTCGGATATGAAAACGAATATGACATTGATGGTATCCGACGGATACGAATTCGGATTCGAATAATCCAGATAAATCTTATTCGGATATCTGAATTTGCAGGCCCATTCAGCCCAGTTATCTATAACCATTGAATTAGATTTAAGATGCGTACCAAATATCTTTTATCTATACTAATTTTAGAATGGTATCCTAATTCGTTATCGGAGAATCTCCAGCTTTCTTAACATTGTACGTGATAACTTTCTCGATACATTTTTAATTTTTTATTACAGCATCTATGTATCATGTATCATATCATAACATTATGACATGTCTCGTGTTTTTAAGACTTCATTTGATTTTTTTAGAATTAAAAAATCATTAAGTTCCACGTTATCCATCGAGTGTCGCAACCTAGATTTTTCAAAAATTCTTTCAATTTAGTGCATAAGAACTAAAAATAGACTCAAAAATATGAATATGATTTTTCTATAAATTTCGATTCATTATTTCAAGCACTTGCAGTTTAAATTTTACCTATTTCAATTTAATTCTTAGAAACATACTTAATAAATTAAAAATAGCAAACAGACCTAAAAAATGCAAAATTTTTATATGGAATAAGATATATTGTATTTTGATTGTAGAAAAATTTTCAAACTCAAACCAAATTATAAATATCACATAGGCTCTTTTGGATTTGCTAAGTTATTCATAACCATTGTGAATCAAGAATTATATTACTGATGATATCCGATAAATATCTGTAACCGTATTTGTATCCGCTCCATATCCACTCCGTATTTGTATCCGATGATATCCGGTTCCGTATCCGTATCCGAAGTATTCGAATCCGAATCCAAAAAAAATGAAAAATGATATGATATCACTGATATCCGTCCGTATCCGATCCGTTTTCATTCCTACTTGTTGGTGGTAGTGCACTTTTTTAAATGGCTGGATCTCTGCCTAATGCATTAAAAGTTTAGCTAGGGTCTAGGAGCATAGAACATGGGAAATAAGGGAAAGCAAACAAAAAAGAAAATCAAGATATAAGCACGTTGGAAAGGCTCTCTCCTTTGCTCAATACCTTGCTCAATATCTTCTTTTATCTTGTATGCGATATCCTCCGATCTTGAAAAATTTTCATCTATGCCTTCCAAATGATTAGTTTGTCTCCAAATTATGTCATCCTTCCTACCTAATACTTTTTACTCATATCCAATTTCAGGTTAGGGACAATTTTCATTGATGCGGGGCATAGCAAAAATATGTCCACAAAACACCTTAAAATCCTCACCCACAAAACCCATAAGTAGGCTTTGCACCCACACTCACTCCTAGTACCCAAAACTCAATAAGAGCCACTCCAGCAGTTTCTCTAAAACTCATCCCCTATACCAGGAATGGCTCTAAAAGATTCTATCCCTATACAACTTCGGTCTTCAGCAGCTTCTATAAAACTCATTCCCTGTATTTTTGAATCCTCTTTTTTATTATTATCTAACGGTAAAAATTCTAATGGTAAAAATTTCAACGGTTATATTTTCAACGGTAATATTTCCAATGGCTATATTCCCAAGGGCTATATTCCCAACGGCTATATTTTAGACTTCTATATATTGTTGTTCTTATGGCTCTCATTCATCACACTATAATGGCTCAACGTAGCTTCCTCATGCAACAGGTTTTGGAGTCTTCATCGTCTGATGATGATGATGAATTCATTATCGAAGCTGCACACATATTATATAGTCAATACAAGCTTCTCAATTCCACACGCCATGGTGGTTCTGTGCCTGGTCGTCGAGAAGTGCGTCGCAACAGGGAAGAAGGGAATTTGAGACTATATAACGACTATTTCTCAGATACTCCTGTCTACGGTCCAACTATCTTTAGACGCAGGTTTATAGTTCATATCCCATGTTTTGTCTGTATTTGCTCTAAATATCTTGTTGATAAATCATTCTTCCTTTCTACACAGGTTTAGAATGTCACGTTTGCTCTTTTTGCGTATAGTGAATGCTGTAGAAGCCCATGATGACTATTTTATTCAGAAAAGAAATGCTGCTGGACATCTTGGGCTATCTTCTTTGTAGAAGATTACCGCGGCCATTTAGGATGATAGCTTATGGAGTTGTTGTGGATGCTACCGATGATTATATTCGAATTGGAGAAAGCACAGCTATAGAAAGTCTAAAGAGGTTTGTAAAAGATATTATTGAAATCTTTGGTGAAGAATATTTAAGATAACCAAATGAGAATGATACTGCTATGATCCTTGCAATTGGAGAGGCACGAGGTTTTCCAGGAATGTTAGGGTCCATAGATTGCATGCATTGAAAGTGAAAGAATTGTCCTGCGGCATGGCAAGGGCAATATAGTGGACATGTGCATGAACCCATAATCATTTTAGAAGCAGCAGCTTCACATGATCTTTAGATTTGGCATTCTTTTTTTGGTTTGCTTGGGTCTCACGATGATATAAATGTTCTCCCCTTTTTGCCCGACTTGCTGAAAGTCAAGCTCCACAAGTTAATTTTGTCATCAACGACCATCAATATACGATGGGGTATTACCTAGCAGATGGCATTTATCCACAATGGGCTACATTATTGAAGACAATACAATCACCACGAGAGGCGAAAAATTATTTGCACAAGCTCAAGAGACAGCTAGAAAGGATATTGAACGAGCATTTGGAGTTCTTCAATCGCGTTTCGCTATTGTTCGTGGTCCACCTAGATTTTAAGATAAGGATACACTATGGAAAATCATGATTGCTTGTATTATCATGCATAATATGATAATTGAAGATGAGAGAGATAATACGATAATTAAAGATGAGAGAGATGATAACGGAGATTTTTAGTACAAAGCTATGGGAGACACTGTCAGGCCCTCCCATGATCATACTCTTAAATTGGAAGAATTTATTTAAATTCACCATAGTATTGGAAATAAACAGACTCATTGTCAGTTACAAAATGATTTAGTCGAGCATATGTGGCAACGTTATGATGGGATGTAGTTCATAACACATACAGTTCATAAGACATCATTTCACAAGACATGGCAGTTCACAACACATAGCATTTTCTTGTTCCTAATATAGTACATCACAAAACCTACTCAACTAAGTGTTGCAAGCTCATGTAATACTGCTTTTGTATCTTGGTCAAGTCACTAAGATCCATGAACATGATTCTTTCTTCCTCCTGAATTCTCTTCATTTCCATCTCTTGACTTTTCACCTCAAGTTTTTTTTGTCACAATTGCAACCTTCTCTTGTTCTAGCGCATATGCTTGTTCATATCGTTCTTCTTTTTTCTTCTCTTTCACAGCTTCGGCCTCTTGCTTTTTTGCCCACAAGCTATCTATGGCAACCCTATACAAATCTTCATCCCCTCTATGTAATTTTTTTCTCCTTTTTTCTTTCATTTGGTCTAGCGGTAGCAACCTCATTGTTCTCTTCTATTGTATCTTGAGTGCCCTCACAACTATTTGCATTGGTACTAGGAGAAGACATACTAGGAGATGAATTAGAAGTTACCTTTTGTTTCTTAGCACCCATCTTAACTGCTCTACTACTCTATTTTTCATTGTGCTTTAAGAGATTCCAACAATGCAACATTTGAAAAGACTTGTGTTGCTTATCTTTTTCCTTATACAAAGTACAAGCTTGAACAATCTAGACAAGTAAAGATATTAAGTTACATATATAGACAAATTATAAATGTAACACTAATATGTAGACAAATTAAAAAACTTGACTACAAAATTACCTTATCTTGCAATGTCACCACGCTTTGTCTCCTATGTTCAATTTGCTCATAGCATCCGACAAACTTGTTAACACACTCTTGAATTGTAGACCAATGATGGGTGAGAGAACTCACATTACGGTTGGATTCACACTCTTTGTGCTCATGGTAATATGCATGAATTCTCTTCCAATAAGTTGCACGAGATTGCTCATTTCTATGGATTGCATCTATACTAACATTTTGCTATGCCAACACTAAAGCTTCATTCCTTCTCACTATAATTACTAGACCTCTTTTGATTCTTTTGAACAGGGGAAGGTGCATCTGCAATAGGGAACTCTTGCTGCCCAATTGAACTAGAAAGATCAACTTTATCAAGTGTGTTGCTCTCATTCATCAAGTTTACAAAATAGTTATTTGTATTCTTCATTGTTGAAAAGCTATAAATTAATAGAAAATTTAGAATAGCAGCTAAATTACAAAGCTAATCACAAGACATGAACAAAATATGGATGTTCTAAAATACTATGTGGACAGCACAAAATTGCACAAGGCAAGTTCAGATTACACTAAAATTTCAGGCAGCAAAATATGGATGTTCTAAAATTTTAGAATTTAGGTATACAGTAAATCAAATTTGGAATGATACATGTTCAACTCATCAATTGCTGCTATTCTATTCAACTCATCAACTCATCAACGGCATTCAACTCATCAATTGCTTCTATTCAACTCATTAACGTACAGGGCATCTCATCACATAGACATAGAAAGAGAGAGAGAGGTGAGGGGAGATTGATACCTGCGGTTGGCCGTTGTTGGGACAAACTATGTCCCAACCGTGAAGGAGAGTGGAAGTGTGAGAAGAGAGTGGAATTGGTTCCCCCCAAAAAAACTGCTCTTGCATGGCAAGGCATCAGTTTATATAGGCTCGTGTCCAACAGGAAGTTACAATAGTGCCCTTGCGGGGGTACATGTACATTTCTCACTGACAAGCGGGCCCTACTGTCTACATCAGTCCGGGATTAGCCTCCGTGATCTCCGGAGGGCTTAGGGGAGGGGCCCGCAGACTCCCTGACACGGTCAGGGAGTTGGCAGCCCAACTGCCCGCCTGGCATGCGCCAGGCGGGTTGGTAGAGCCTGCGGGGACAGTCCCCACCTGCCCGGTACCTTATGGCAGAGGGGCAGGTGAGGACCGTAGGTCTCTGTACCCTAGCCAGAGACCTGCTTTCCTCTTTTGGACCACCCACAAGACGGCGGCAGACAGGGATGGTCTATCCCCCAAGGACACCCTCCGAGGGAGCCAGCCTTCGGAGAGACGGGGGCCCTCCTTTGGAGTGCACTTATCCTTCGGAGGTGTCCGGCTCTTGGCCTTCGGCTTCGGGGAAAGGTTCTTCGGGAATGGCTCACCTTCGGGACGCGCCTACCCTTCGGAGGAGCCCCTGCTCCCCAACATAGCCCCTCGTGGGGGCAGGGCGAAGCAGGGTCGCGCTGCCCACGCGCCAAATTGTTCGAACAGACGGAGAGGTGCTCGAAGGGAGACAGATTGGCCTCCGCTTCCTTTTTGAAAACTGCCCGTTGCTACGCGGGGCCCACTATGACGTAAGTGCGCGTGCGAGAGAGGGAGAGCAAGACGTGTGGGGCCCACCACTCCCTGACACGGTCAGGGAGTGGGCTCGGTAAAGGGGACGGGACGCTTGGGCTCCCGCCCCCGTTGCGCACCGCCGGTTACGGGGCCACCTGTCGGTGACCTGAGGGAAG
>KE371967.1:966582-982861 GCA_000418225.1 Zizania latifolia
ACGGTGGGCGGCGGGCGCTGGGGCCGATAGGTGGCGGATGACAAAGGTTTGGGCGTGCGCGTGGGAAGGACGCGCGACCACGTGGGAACTAGATAGAGGGATGAGAGAGAGCTCCGCAGATTTTAGGGATGAGGAGAGAGAAGTAGGAAATGGGACAGTGAATCCACTGGAAGATAGTTTTTACAGTAAATACTTTAAATTTAACTATAGAAAATTATATAGAATATCTGCAGGAGATGCTCTAAATATACGGCTAAAAGCTTGAAAGTCATCACACGGGAGAAATGGCGAGACAAGTGGGCAGAGAAGCATACAGGGTGGGAAGAAAAAGTCGTAGCTAGCCATCTTCAGAGCCGCATGATGTAAGATTGAGAGAAGCAAAGTGGCACAAAATTATGTTTATAGGTGTGTTTATAGATTCACGAATACGGGTTTTAAGGTGCTTCATTTAATGTGCTTGTGTGTTGTGAATTTTATAACATGGTTATCCCTCGGCGAGGTGATCGGTGTGTGCTGTAATTTTCCCAAAACTTTCTTTGTTTATTTTTTCGAGTGCTGACAGGTGTGTACACTGTAGGGACTGTACACATATACTGACGGCTTTCCGCCGCAGAGCCCTTTCCCTTATCGACGCCGACGCCGACGCCGCCGTCTCCCAAAATCGTAGCCACCACACCACGCCGCCGACCTTGCAACCTGCGTCGACGCCGCCATCCCTCATCGACGCTTCGGCCCCCACCGCAATACCTCTCGCTCCCCTCCCACATCGCGAACCTAAGGAACCACACCAACCCTCCGCCGCCGCCCCGGCGCCTCGTTCTCTTCTTCACGTGGCTCCGGCGGCGGCGAGATGGGGAAGCACGAGTTCCTGACGCCTAAGGCGATCGCGAACCGAATCAAGGCGAAGGGGCTGCAGAAGCTGCGGTGGTACTGCCAGATGTGCCAGAAGCAGTGCCGCGACGAGAACGGCTTCAAGTGCCACTGCATGTCGGAGTCGCACCAGCGGCAGATGCAGGTCTTCGGCCAGGCACCGGACCGCGTCGTCAAGGGATTCTCCGAGGAGTTCCTTGAGGCCTTCCTCACCTTGCTCCGCCGCGCGCATCGGCACTCCCGCATCGCCGCCACCGTCGTCTACAACGAGTTCATCGCCGACCGCCATCACGTCCACATGAACTCCACGCGGTGGGCGACACTCACTGAGTTCGTCAAGTTCCTCGGGCGCGAGGGGCACTGCAAGGTCGAGGACACGCGCAAGGGGTGGTTCATCAGTCATCACCTACATTGACCGTGACTCTGAGCAGGCCGTGAAGGCGAGGCTCAAGCGCAAGAGGATCAAATCTGACCTTGCGGACGACGAGAGGCAGGAGCGCATGATTGCACGACAGATAGAGCGTGCCCAGCAATCCATGGCTTCGACTAATGATGAAGATGGTGATAGTGCTAATCTGGATGGTAGCCATGGTGAGTCCAGCAGCGAAGAAGAGTATTCGGACTCTGAAAATGATAATGGGGAACATGAGGATGAAGAAGAAGAAGAGATCAACAAAGCACCAGGGAAAATTGCAATTGCACTTCAGCGGTCTGCGCCAGGGCCAAAGGTTAACCCTTTTGATGATAAGCCGATGGTCAAATTTGTTTTTGAGGAAGAGGATGAGATGAGTACTCAGGATAAGGAGAAGGAAGAAATGGCCAAGAAGGGAAAGGATGTTGTAAAAGCAGCAGAAGCTAGGAGGTCAGCATTGGATGAGTTGATGAAGGAGGAGGAGAAAGTGAAGGAGAGGAGCAATAGGAAGGATTACTGGCTATGCCCAGCTATTGCGGTCAAGGTGATGAGCAAGTCGCTGGCAGAGAAGGGATACTACTGTCAGCGCACAGCCCTCTCTAGAACTCTCTCACGTGCACTGTTCACTGCTCACAGCAAGAACAGCAAGAACACAGTGCACACTTAGCAATCTTCTCTCACAGCCACACTGTTTTTCCCTGGCAAAACAGTGTGCTCTCTCTCACTCTCACTCTCCTGTGCGCAAGGAAGCAGGAACACTGTTAGCAGCTTGGGAGCAAGGTAGAAAGAGGAGAGACAGAACTTTGTGCCGTGCTACTGCTGAATGTGCAGCCGGCTGTTTTCTATATTCAAAAACCCATCAAACACAGTGCAATTACAAAGATAAATGCCATCAAACAGCACTAAACTCCCTGCTGTTTCTGCTAATAAACACTGCTAATAGCCAGCTGCAAATGCTGCTGTTTCTGCATGCTAATAACCAGCACTAATCAGCCTAACTGCCGGATGCAAATGCTGCTGTTTCTGCATGCTAATAACCAGCACTAATCAGCCTTGAAAACAAATACTAATGACCTGCAAAGACTGTGGGGGCAGAATATTCTAACGGGCAGAATGCATGGCTGGCAAGATTTATTCATGACAACTACAAGCAGAAGGGGGTGGTGAAGAGGGTGATTGATAAGTATGTTGGGGAGATTGAGATGCTGGAGAGCAAGCATGTTCTTAGGGTCGACCAAGATGAGCTCGAAACAGTTATCCCTCAGATCGGTGGGCTGGTGCGGATTGTTAATGGAGCTTACCGGGGATCTAATGCAAGATTGCTTTCAGTGGACACAGAGATTCTGTGCCAAAGTGAAGGTTGAGAAGGGCCTCTATGATGGAAAGGTTCTTAAGGCCATCTGAGTATGAGGACATTTGCAAGATTGCTCAGTGAGATACCATGAAATTCCATTTCATTTCCTGGAGCATTACTGCTGTGAAATGTCAAACATGAGGCCGTGAGCATGTGTGCTAGATCTTTCAGATAGTTGCCTGACAGTGTATGTGTATGTTGTGCTTGTGCTAGAATTTGTTCTATCGAAGAAGTTTCACATGTTGATGTTTCTAGTTCATTCTAGCTGCTGAAAGAAATGGTCCAATGCTTGCTTGCCTGCTGTTTGGTGTCTAGAATGATGAAAATTCTGGCACGTTTGACCTCTTCATATTTGTTTCCAGTAAAACTTGTTAGTTGTTACCAGTTTTTTAAATAGTCTGTATTGTTTGCCGATACATCTGTCCAACCTACCCTTCTTTTAATCAAGAAAACCAAAGACGTAGTTAAATGAAAAGACAGCCAATTATAAATTGGGAATCAGGAACTATAGTCTCTAGCGAATCTTTTTGTGCTCTCTGTTGGTTATGCCAGTCCAAAAATATATATTGTGATGTACAATCTTACGGTGAATTTTTTTTGGGACTGTCACATAATTATTTAGCATTTCCTGTTTGACTCATAGTTTCAAGAGTGTCGGGCAATCCCGGCTAATATCTTTGTCTTGAATCCCTGAACAATGCAATCTTTTCTTTAACAAGTTAGTCGCTATAGTCCATGTGCTTAACTTCAAGAGTCATACTAGATAAGTTTGACAAACACAGAATGGATTAACTTACAGAACCTATGAAAAATCTGAGAGAATCACTGTTTTAATTTTCCATATTTGGGTCCTGTATCTTGGAAGGACAGAATAATACCATAACACTCTATGAGGAGCTAAATTATCATTCAAATGTTCATCTAAGAACTCATTACTGGCTACTGCATGAGATGATCCATGCAATCTTACTGGCGAAAGCATGATATGAAGGACTGCAGGTAAATGCTAGTGCTGCGTTAAGTGTTCACTAAAATGTTTTTGTTGATTGTGGTCAGCTCTACTGTGCCTACCTTCTTATTAATTTTCTGCGAATTCATGCTGCTGACATGGTCCTATTTCCCATGCTTGGATGGATGTTATTAACCACTGTTCCATGGGTGACCCCCAGGCTACTCTTTTCTGCCAGATAGATATCATTGATGATTTCCTTTTTTTGGTGCTTCAGAGTACAATATCACCACTAGCCATGATTTCTGTCTCCAGTCCAGCCACAGCATGAGTCATGATCAATGGAAGGTACTGCTGAATTTCTTGTTTTTTTATTTCTTGTTTTGCTAATTTCCTTTAACACTACACTGATTAGTGGTAAAAATCTGACATGCTGTAGTACTTTTCAATGATATTGTAAGGACACACTTGTGAGGACCAAGAAGGTGAGTCCTCTGTCTAATGCCTGGTGCATTGAGATTTTCGACACAGAACATGCTTTGCCACTGGCATAAGTAAAACTTGATAAGCCCACTCTGATAGATAACAGCATGTCAATATTTACTATTTAGTGGATAAAGTTACCGATATATCACACTTCATCAGAAAGCAACCTACCGATAATTTTTGTGTAGATAAGTTGTTCTTACAAATGGAACAGACTTGTGGTGTTAAATGTAATGAAAACATTGTCTTTATAGGTCAGCCTAGAGAAACCACAGATGAGATGTCTATTAAATCTTGAGATTGAATGCCAATCAATGGTTTTGATAATATAGAGTTAATCAACAAGGAATGGGTTGTGAGTTGAAACTGTTGTGAACATTTTGTTGCTTCTTTTTTTTTTCTTGAGATGAAGAGAACATTTACTTGCTCTAACTGCATAAGTCCTGAGTCTATAATTCACACCAGTATTGCAGAGAGTAGTTGTGGTGCAAAGAACTGGTCCTCATGTAAACCAAGATTCTTGTGAAAACCCTTAGAAGACAGAAGTAGGGACTAATATCGATAATAGAAGTGATTTGGTCAGAAGATCAAACGTGTGTATAGATTGATCCATAGATGCTGATGACAGCCATAGAAGCTTGAATTTAGCCACCAAAGGATTTTTTGAAACAAAGTGAGATATGAGAATTCATTTTGGGTCTCCATTCTCCTGCTTACATAGTCGGGCAGCTAGCAGAACATGGGAAACATGAATTCTAGGTGACTTTTTCTCTTTTCAAAAATAACATTGGCAGGTATTAGCAAAAAGCGGGTATTTCGTTGCACCGTGGCAAAAATACTTTAGCAAAACTACTGTTCATGTTATTACTATATCTGCAGATTGGATTGAAATGAATGTTCCAGATTGCGTGCAGTCGTAAGTGGCCGTAGCCGATCTGAAATGCAAAAAAAGTAACTATCATATTAACCTACCTATTTTCTGAGGAGAGATTTGTTGTTATGCTAAATAGTTAAGTGGTTGTATATATAATATATGTAAGTGATGTATACTTTTTTTGTTACATTCTGTATATATAATATTGTATATATATATTCTGTATATATAATATGTGTGTGTGTGTCAATTATCAATTTTACTATATGCAAATACCTGGAAATTGGCGAGTATTTGCTCGTCCGTCTTGCTCGCAGGCGGTCCCGCCCGCCAGCACCAAAACCCCCCAACCCTATCGCCTCCTTCACTAGCACCACCACCCTGACGATGGCCTCCTCGCCGCCCGCCGCGGCCTCCGCCCACCACCACCGGCCCTTCTCTTTTCCGCTCCGCGCCAAGCAGCACGGGCCCCACCGACCGTGGTACCCCCGCCTCACAGCCGCTGCCGCCTCCAGGTGGGTGAATCGTAGGGCCAGCTCCATATGGGTCAACCCGGCTGCGCCGGCCCGCCCCGGTGCGGCCGGCCAGACGCTGCGCCGCCTCGTCCAGCTCGGGGACCTCGACGCCGCGCTCCGCCTCCTCGGTGCCATGGCCCCCGCTGAGCCCCCGGCCGTCATCTCCTGCAACATACTCATCAAGAAGCTCTGCGCCCTCCACCGCCTCGCCGACGCGGAGCGCGTGCTCGACGCGCTCAAGGCGGCCGGCGCCGCGGACGCGGTCTCCCACAACACCCTCGTCGCAGGGTACTGCCGCGACTGCCGTCTCGCCGACGCGGAGCGCGTGCTCGAGGCGGCCAAGGCGTCCGGCGCAGCCAACGTTGTCACCTACACCGCGCTGATCGACGGATACTGCCGCTCCGGCCACCTCGACGACGCCCTCCGCCTCATTGCATCCATGCACGTGGCTCCCGACACCTACACCTACAACACCGTGCTCAAGGGCTTGTGCATCGCCAAGCAGTGGGAGGATGCCCAGGAGCTGATGGCGGAGATGGCCCGGAACGATTGCCCTCCCAACGAAGTGACATTCGCCACGCAGATCCGTTCTTTCTGCCAAAATGGGTTGCTCGACCGCGCCGTCCAACTACTCGAGCAAATGCCTAGGTACGGATGCACTCCTGATGTTGTCATTTACAGCACCCTTGTCAATGGATTCTCAGAACAAGGGCATGTCGACCGCGCCCTCGAGCTGCTAAACACCATGCTATGCAAACCCAACACTGTTTGCTACAATGCTGCATTGAAGGGTTTATGCATTGCCGAGCGATGGGAAGATATCGGGGAGCTGATAGCTGAAATGGTTAGGAAAGGTTGCCCGCCGAATGACGCGACATTCAGCATGCTGATCAATACCTTGTGCCAAAATGGTTTGGCTGAGAGCGCAGTCCAAGTTCTTGAGCAGATGCACAAGTACAGGTGTGAGCCTGACATCGTCAATTACAATGCAATCATCAATTGCTTTTCTGAACGAGGGCATGTTGATGATGCCCTCAAGTTACTAAACAGCATGACGTGCAAGCCTGATGCCCTTGGCTTCAATGCTGTGTTGAAGGGCTTTTGTAGAGCCGAACGATGGCGTGATGCCAGTGAACTTATAGCTCAGATGTTGAGGGAGGATTGCCCTCTAACTGAAATGACCTTTAATATACTCATCGATGTGTTTTGCCAAAATGGTCTGGTCAACTATGCGACCCAGGTTTTTGAGCAAATGCCAAAGTACAGATGTTCACCTGACATTGTCACATACAGTAGTCTTATTGATGGCTTTTCTGAGCAAGATCTTGTGGAGGTGGCCATTGAGTTGTTTAGAAGCATGCCATGCAAGCCTGATATCTTCAGCTACAATGCTGTATTAAAGGGTTTGTGCAGAGCTGCACGATGGGAAGATGCTGGGGAGCTTATAGCTGAGATGGTTGGAAAGGATTGCCCCCCAAATGAAGTAACATTCAATATACTGATCAATTCCTTGTGCCAAAAAGGGCTGGTTGATCGTGCTATTGAGGTTCTTGAGCAAATGCCAAAGTATGGAAGTACACCTGATATATTCACATATAATGCCCTTATCAATGGCTTTTCTGAACAAGGACGTTTGAATGATGCCCTCAAGTTATTAAGCACCATGTCGTGTAAGCCTGATGCTATTTCTTATAATTCTACATTGAAGGGTTTGTGTAGAGCTGAACGATGGGAGGATGCAGAGGAGCTTGTAGCTGAGATGCTTAGAAAGAAGTGCCCTCCAAATGAAGTAACATTCAAGTATGCTAATCAGTTATTTGTGCCTAACAGGGTTGGTTGACTGTACAATTTAGATTTTTGGGTGAATGTCAGAAATCAGAATGGATGTAACAAACTGCCTCTTACAGTGATACACTGCCCTCACCAGTGACATTGCCCTAAGCCTGTCAATGATGCCTGAGTTCTGAAGCAGCACAGGGCACAGCTGTACAAGCCTGACAGATTCTGCTATTATGCTGCATTAAAGGCTGTGTAAAAATAAGCAAGAGGGGGATTCAAGCGCTTATAATTTTGGTAAGAGATGAAGTGATGGCCTGAAGTTTGTGTCTTGAGTGATGAAAACAGGGGTAAGAAAATCTAGCAAATGATGTAAAGCTGTGTTCAGGGTTTGTGTAACACCAAGTGATTGGAGGATGCAGATGATCCCATGCCCAAGATAGCTAAAAAAGGATTGTAAAGGTACACATAAAGAAATTAAGCAAATGTCAAGCCACAAATGATCATTTGATAGCATCATCATAGTGTTGTTAAGTAAATAGAAAACATTCGATGTTTGACAACTACAATCTGTGCAGATGTAATAAGATGGGCTGAGCGCTTGGGATGGCCTCTACATAATGTCAAATTTAATATTCGAAGGATTTTCTTGAGGATATGACTTGCACACTATTATGTACTGATTTACTGTAGGCTCGGTTGTTATTTCAGTAAATCCCACTTCTGGGCTTAACCTGATAGCTACAAAAAAAATTTGAAGTAAGTTATGGCAACTAATGACTTGCAAGTTCTCATGTGATTTCGATGTATTTTCAAATGTTTAGGTTTTTGCTAATTGCTCTAATGTGAACACTAACATATTATTGAATTGTTGATCTTGTAGTTATACTTCCATCAAGTGCCTTTGATGTCAGCCTTGCTGTTAACTATAAAAGGATGTGTTTTGAACTTCTAGACAGGAGTCTCAAAAAATATTGCAAAGCATTCCTTTTACTTCATTTTCTGGTTGTTTTGTCTGTGTTCACCAATTTCAAATTAAGAACTGCAATGTTAAATAAAGCACCCGAGTAGGGAGAAAGCAAGTGAACTGAAAAATCATCGTTAGGAAAAGGGCTTCATGAAACCATTTATGTTTTTGTAAGACGGAAAATTCCAGGTTTCTTACTACAAAACAAGTTAACAGGGAGAAAGCTAGAGATCTGAGCATTAAACTAAAAAAGTGTTTCTCATGCAGCAAGAACAATGTCACCAGAAACAATTCAGAGTAACAAAATCGTATAAAGGCAGCTGAAGTGGTTTCATTTCTTAAGTGCGTTCATCCTGTCCCTCAGGTAATACAGCTTCGCTCTCCTGACTTTCTTCCTGTCCAAGATTTTGATTTCTTTGATATTTGGAGAGTAACTGAATGCACAAGAGAAGTTGCATCAATAAACAGTCAAATGAAATGCATCAAATGTAAATATATCTTACACTTGACTTCATTAACTTATGGTACTTTTACATATGAAAGATTGAAGAAATGAATGGCAGAAGAAGGTTCACAGAGAACAAGAACAGAGAGTAAACATATAAATATGTCTTATCTACGACCTTATGACATTCTTCCAATATTTCCCCAAAGCTCAAGGTGAAGGACGACTGTGCTATGCAATGATGAAAATTGCAGCTTACTCATAGCTACAATTGCATATTTATGAAACTGCAAGCTCCATTTTGTAATATTGCGCTAACATACACATGAAATCATTGCATCAACACTTTGCAAAAGCTCTCAATAGAAAAATATGAATGTTGATATCGAGTATTCTCGGTATCCATCTCAGGTATGCCATTCACTTTCATAGCAAGTCATTAACCAAGTATGCCACCGATCTCATCAGTAAATGACAAATGATAAGGGATATCAGGAAGTGCAGACACCAAACTTAAATAAACTTTTCTCAATTTTGTAACAGCTGACGACATGGCCACATGGGAATCCGACATACATAGTTTTATATTTGCTTAATTAGCCATATACAACAGAACCAATGAATATGATCCTATCTGCCAGGCAAAATAATAGAGATAACAGCCCACCTCAAATAAAGTTGTATACTTATATGATACTGATTTTGAAATTTGAGTGAACAAGTAATAATAGTAAAGAACCAAGAAACAGTTCAATCTCCATATGTAAAGTTCAAAAACAAAGAAGTATAGAGTTAAAAACGAAAAGGAAAGCACATATTTGGTGACTGGTGTAACTTACAGTGGAAAAACGGATTCCACTCCCACACCAGCTACTAATCTACGCAGTCTGAAAGTAGTGTTTATCCCAGCATTGCGCCTTCCAAGGACAATGCCTTTCAATGTAGACTCCCGCCGCTTATTCTCAGGAACTTGCTGTTTGTGCATAGAACCAGAATAACAAACATGATCAAATAAGCAAAAACAAGCCAAGTGAGGATGCAAGTGCTTACCAGTCTCATTTGAACAATACACCCAGGCTGCACATCAGGAATCTCTCTTTCAGCACGGACCTTGTCAACTTCCTCTTTGTTCAAGATCTGAAAAGAAAAATGACAAATAGATAAGCTGTTTTCACTTCTTATTTAACATTATTAGTGTATATGGATCAATGGATGTTATATAATTCCTTCACAAGACACTAGAGTAGACTTACATTCATAATATGCCTGGCCGTCTTGTCAGGCCTCTTGAACTTAATGCGAGGAGGATGCTCAACTGAAGGAGAACTGGAACTTTCTCCGTCAGGAGAAAACTCAGCATTTGCTGCTATCGATAAACCCCTCAATGACAATGTATTTGCGCAAAAATCGTAGGTATGAACACCATCACCAGAAATGGTCGGATTCTGCACATCAATAAATCGATGCAATAAGCATCACCACAGGAAATTAGTGACAAGCAGGACCACAAATGGGAAAAAAACACAACCCAATTCCCAGGTGCGAGCACACACACCGCAATCAGACCAATCCCGGTGTAAGCCCTCAGGGGATTGAGGAACAGCTGGTTAACCCCCGACAGTGCAACTCCAGGAGCTACAGAATCCAAGATTTTTGCTGAAGCACCAGGGCTTCCGGCTCGACAGACACTCCGGAGCAAAGATTGCATCATGCTATTCTTCACAGATAAAATACGCACATCAGATCAAACCGTGTAGGGAGATTTCATCCATAACCAAGGAACAGCAGAAATGAACTACCACCAGTTAAACCCTAGATAATTCTCAACAATAAAAAAACCGGTACTTTGGGATTTAGAAAAAGCAAAGAGGGAAATGGCAGGACCGCAGGATTGATATAGTTATCGCTGCCTCTTGATCTACATCTCTGAACTTCGCGAAAGAAAACCAGCCGAATCCGAAGAGAAGAGAAGAGAAGAGAAGAGAGAAAGGTTCCAACCGAGGAGGCGAAAAGGGTTCGGCGGAGGCTCGATCTCCAGGGGCGGACCGGGATAGATTCGAGGGAGGCTCGATCTCTGCGGGCGGAGGGGACACCGCCGACGGGGGCTGCCACACGCTCGCGGCCGGCGGTGGTGGGTTCCGCCGCTCTCAGGGAGGACGGCGAGACAGGAGTGGAGGAACCAGCGCTAGTTTGGTTTGGACAGGGCTGAGACCTTCGCAAGTTTTGGCACTAATAAAAATTTAGAATAAGTATAGAGGACCATAAGTATTGGCTCAGGAATATATAATTCATATAAACTATAAAATCAGATTTTTAAACTATTTATCTATGCTATACTGGACAAATAGCAGGACGGTTTTGTCTACGTAGCACAGGGGTACTGAGCTAGCTTAGCACGAGCTAGCTTAGCACAGGGGCACTGAGCTAGCTTAGTGCGGACGGCTGATAAGTGAGATATTTTTAGTAAAATTTCTATGCTTTTAAATATGTACCGAAAATTTTATAGAATTTTTCAAAAAAATAAGTATTTTTAATTTAATAAATAATATTTTAACATTTATTTAAATTATAAATTCTTTTTCTGTTTAGGCCAAAAGTCAGCCAACTCCCTCCTATGCATACAACTCACTTGCTCCAATGGCTTAGAACATTTCCAACAAACTTACTATCCTTCTTTTTAAGCTAAAATTTAGCCATTAGAATAAAAAAAACTCTAACAGAGTGATCAGTCGGATGGCCAAGCTATCGCCAAATCGAGCTCTCTACCGACCAAATCTGACCAGCCAATTTGGCTGGCTATTCCCCACGCAAGCGCGTCTGGGCAGGCCATCCGGCGCCGCCCCACTCCTAGCCGGCACCGACGCCGCCCAGCTCTCAGCCTGTGAAAGTGCGACGATGCGGGAGCATGCCTACGAGACCAACTCCCACCAGGACAGGGCTGGGTCGGAAGCGGAGGCCGAGGAGGAGTTGGACAGGGAGTCGGCATCGAGGCCGGCGCGGACGGCCGGAGACGGAGGCATGGCTGACGGCGGAGAGGAAGGCTAGATGTGATTTGTGGCAAGCCGGCAATCTCGAATCGACAGACCTGCTGGTGGAAAGAAAGAAAGGGAGAAAACAGGAAGAAAGGAGGAGGAAAAATAGAAAAATAGAAAAAAAAAAGAAGAGTCTAAAATTTTATAATTTAATAATTTGCATATTTCTAATGTTAGAAAATGAGATTTCAAAGAGAAATCAAATCTTTCAAAAAAAATTAGGATTTTAAAAGGGAGGGTAATTTTTTTTTAAAGTTAAAAATAGAGAGTCTGTTGGAGTATATAGCAGATATGAAATGGAATCTTTTTTAAGGGTTGACTAAATAGAAAAATAGAGAGTCTGTTGAAAATGCTCTTACAGAACTCTATAAATATCCTAATATATTTTATTTGGATTATTCGTATTTATATCAATTCTATTCAAAAATTATCTTATATCCAACTATGTCGGAAATTATTAGACTTTTTTCACTCCAGCCTTGTTCAATTACATCCAACTATCAACGGACTTGTATAATAAACAATAGTCTTTACACTTGTATAAGGGCATCATCATGATACTAGATCTAAAGTTTAGATAATAAAATAAAGTAATTTAAACTTTTATTTTTGTTTCAAGATAAAACCAGTTAACTCAATTAAATATTCTCCATCTACCACAGCTATAGATCAAGATAAATCTTAGAACTTAGATCTTGATCAGTAGCTTCGCGGCCAAACGGGGCATAAATAAGTTCTAACGTCAGAGCAACATACTGGTATACTACTATACTATACAACATTGAATAATAAAATAATGTCATAAATTTTCTAATTTCGAGGACATCCATGATGCGCAGAAAGAGAGCACTTCACCTATGAAAAACAGAAAGAGGCGAAGAGCAATACAAATTCCCAACCGGAAGAAGAAAAAAGAGAGGAGACATTCAATGTGCTAAAAGAGAGCAACAGTTTCTAAAGATGATATCATTGTAAAATGAAAAACTAAACAGCAATCTAAATCCTACAAGAAAGACAGAAGACAAATTCGACAGCTTGCCGCCAATTAATAACTGTAATATTGCTACCTTCAGAAATGTTCGTCGTTAATTAGGTGGCATGCTACGTTTCTCATCTATCTTAGGGTTCTCCCTGCGGCGTAGTTCAAAGCGATCCCCATCAGCAGAAGGATCAGGCTGCCCATGGGAATCAGTTGTTTCCATGCTTTGCTCAGGGGATGTCTCAGTGTTAAACTCTTCATCTTCCACAATTTTTTCTGCA
This sequence comes from Zizania latifolia, assembly GCA_000418225.1. Taxonomy (NCBI): domain Eukaryota; kingdom Viridiplantae; phylum Streptophyta; class Magnoliopsida; order Poales; family Poaceae; genus Zizania; species Zizania latifolia. Next base: position 979,523 of record KE371967.1, read on the forward strand.
GTATCGGCGCTTTCATCACTGCTGCTGCTGCTACTGTATCCTTGGTTGGACAGCAGAATATCACCTTCACTGACTTTCGAGTCCACCTCATCAATCGTTACTTCTGTCTGGGGAAGTCTCTGCTGGATAGGCACAGCATTGCTGATTGGCTGGCCTGTTCTCTGTTCTTCTCTATAAGCAGCTAACTGAGTCTGGTACCTCTCCTTGTCCTGTACACCTCTTTCTTGATATACCTATAGTACCATTCGGAGTTAAAATCACATATATCACCTGAAATAATTGTTGATTTGAAGTAGTGAAATTCACAAAGACGGTGTCTACTCTTACAGCTTTATCTTCTGGGCTTAAATTGTTCCACCGTTCACCAATCATCTTGCTGATAAGCCTGTCCTGTCCAGGGTATTCTGGTTTAAGCTTCCTGTGCTGATCTTGGAAGAAGAAATTATAGCCGCTCCTGTTTGGTTTGGGATGTCTGGGGTCTGTTGTACTTAGTTTCTTTCTACGGCGGCGGCGACGACGCCCACCCTTCAAATCTACGCTGTTAATGGCAACATGAGGTGCCACAGTTGGCACAACAGGTTCTTCAGTGCAATTATAGAGTACTGCTTTCGTCGATTTTGAGCCCATGATAACAGTTACTATGTAACCATGTTCAAACTTGCCATCAATTATCACATCTACATCGACATTATCTGAAGAAGTGGGGTCTGACAAAAATCGAAGGAACAAGCTGTTAGTCATATAAATGTAAACAACTTTACCCAAAGGAATAAATCAGAAGCAATAACAATTTCCATAAATGTTCTCCATTTAGTTTAGCACGTGTAGAACATGCTTGACAACTACAACAATAGTACTTCTCGTACATGTTGTCCATTTAGCTTAGCACCATATAGAACATGCTTGTGTTTTTCACCAAATTTGTAAGCTATAGATGGATCTACTTGTAAAAATAGTGATATGCAACTCACAAGTTTCAAGGAAATGTTATCATATCATGTAGATTTTTAGATGGCTAACTGTTAACACTTAAACACCATGATACGATATTACTGAAACTTAAGAATAACATTTGCAATCTTTCATCTGCCTACCACAAAAGAAGTCCTTAAAAAGAACAGAACGGCAGCTAGAAGATGAGTCAGCTGAAACTGACCTGAAGGACAAGAATGGCTGCCCCTTTTCCTTTTCTGGGAAGCTTGACCTTCAGCTTTCACATCTATGCAGGAAATGCCTCTGGAATCTGCTGACACAACATGGTATGAGATATGGAAAGAGGGCAACAGCCAAACTAGAAGATGAATTTCTGTAGATCTCACAGACCAATTTCTTGTTGATACCAGCCTTGTGCTTCAAACAAGTATAGCTGCTCAAAATGGTATAAAAGTAACATGTAGTATTTCTTCAACATAAAAGAAGCATTTGTCGCAGTAGCTGGGAAAATAAATGATGCTGTTACTTCCCTCCATCGATTATCTGCCTTCACCTGAGAGAAACAAGATTAAGTTATCTACCTGCCAGTCTGACATTGCAATCAGGTGACAAATAATAATGAGATCATAGAAATAACCAAAATTTGAACTTGAAGTGTCATGCCTTTAATTTGCTTATTTGGCAACATCTAAGATTGCCAAAAATTATTAGTAAAGCTTACTGTATTCATAGCAGGCTTGTGTGATTATGTTTGACAATACTTTCTTAAGGGATATTTGACAATTGAAATATGATGAATTTTATTGATTTCTTGCCTTATCAATGCCACCTCGCGAAGTGACCTCCTTAAACAGCTGATGAAGATCCAGGTCTTTTCCACCAATAATTGGCACCCTTTAAGAAAAATGATGTTAGAAATACACCAAAATGAAGCATACTCAATGATAACATGGTAGAGTAAAGCGACTAATTACCACAGAGCATAAACAGGTTGCAATGCAAATCATTCATCAACTGATATATAATGTTAACAGTAGTGATATACTCAAGCAACACTGACAAACATACCTGTCTTTTTTTCATATAATAGTATAATACAGCAATAGTATTTTTGTTCCATCGAAAGTATGTTGGTTTTCAAGTGACAGGCTCAAAAACACTCAATTAAAATAACGAAACTGTCAACTATAAGTGAGCAATATAATAAATATTAAATATAATGTCATCAACTAGGAAAACTCATCAACATTCATAACATAAAAAGGTATTGATCCTTGAACAAGGCATATTTTCTGTGGCTTTAAGATCAACCTTGACAGGAAAATTGGTCCTCAATGTTTGAACAAGGAGGATTAGGGAAATATTGGACAGGATGCTCCTAGGTTGTACTTAGCAGTTAGTTTGACATCTCTATATATATATTAGATAATGTAGTTGATATCCATAAAAAATGATCAGTTCACCAATATAGAAGTGTGAAACAGCTGACAGTTTTCAAGAGAACTTGTTTTCTATGCCTTGGTTATCAAATCAGGCCATCAGGGCGACCATTCATTTTAAAGGACAAGAAAAACTTATAGCCATCAGTTACAAGTGTTAGCACTGTACTTGATCATTACCTTTGCATAAAAAGAAAAAAACAAGGAACTGTCTAGACATGATTCAGATTTATGTAACCATGTTTAATGAGAGCACAAATGAATGTTAAATAATGTCTTGTGAAAGAAAAGCTGATCATTCAATCGATTCCATATTACTACAAACTATACAGTATAATTTTCCGGTAATAATTGATCCATCAATAAACAAGAATAATTATGTAAACCTACAAAGGCCTAGGTGTCTATCGAACTATCACAATCCACAGACAAAATTTACACTACGAAGGGAAAAAGATAGGAAATCAGAAATGTAGACGATTGACAAATTTATGACCAGCCTATGCTGGCAGATATAGGCCACATAATTTTCAGAGAAGCATGGGTTGATTAGTCAAACCAGACATATCCGGATGCCAAAAAAATGCAGGTATTTGTATCGTCCATTATTATTAGGATCGCTGTCCCTTCTCAAACTTCTCTTTCTCCCCAAACTTTATCTCCAAGTTGCAATTTTGAACATTGAAGAAACAAAACAATAACAATAATAATAACAACAATAACAGCAACTATATTATAAACGCACGGCATCAAATGCGCAACTGCAAGAAATCAAAATGCAGGTGCATGGTGGAAGGATCGGTGATGGCGGATACAGATTGGGGAGAGGAAGAGAGAGAGGCGAGGGTCGCCCACGATCCCTTACTTGAGCTTGGTCCCCATGTGCGCGTGCAGCCTCTCGAGCGCCGCCCTGAAGAGCGCGGCGTCCGCCACCACGTCCTTGTGCCCCGCCATCTGCGGCGGGTAC
>KE371967.1:985188-1022802 GCA_000418225.1 Zizania latifolia
TTAGTTTTGGAAGAATCATTAGTGCCTAGTGGTACTTTAGTAAAATATATATCACTATAAAGGATTTTTATCATAATAGGCGCACTAATATTTTTCCATGAAACCCCCAGCTATATATAAAATTTTCCAAAGCACATACACACATACCTAATCCGAGATATCTTCGGTAACCGGATATTATATGATGAAGGAAGGCGATTTTTGCGTGGCGTTGAATTGAAAATAAATAATCAAGGGAGGCGAGAGGAAAAAGCTAAGTTTGACGAATGGTGGGGAAGGCCACACACATATGATCCTTGCATATGCATTTATACAAAGGAAAACGAATCATGTGATATCGTATGGTTGATATTTGATAATGTTTATGTGATATTGTATGGTTGGTAAAGTGCCACTTATGTGCAAGAAAATTTATGAGGTGAAAACGAAAGGCCCAGGTTTTGGCTGCTCTCCGAACTATAGTGCAATATTTCAACGATCTCACCATCATTTCAGGTTAATTGACGCTTGTGGCTCTTGATGGCTAGACCAACTAAAGTGCGCTTTAATTTATGTTTTCTTTTCATTGGGCAAAAGGCCATTAAGGAGTATATCGAGAAAATCCCATAAAAAACGGTCGACCATGCTGCTAAGTTCTAATATATCTCAGGAAGCCGGAATAAATGAAATCAACTTTAAAGTGTTCAGCAGTTTGACTTCCCATGTTGTGTACTCTTAGTCTCTTACTAGTATGCAAATTTCTGAGGATGCAATGAGAGGTTGTCTATCTTATATGACATGAGAGGTTTTTTAAAAAAAAAATAGGGAAAGTTCAAAATGTGGTATTATAATTTTGACAGATTAAAAATATATCGTTGGTATGTCATTGGCGGGCAAGATCACTTGCAAAGATATTCTTTAATTTTTAAAAAATTATAATAGAATGTGAGGAATTTTTCCATAGAAATATACTAGCTATCCTTAAACTTGTGGTTGTGTGTCATTTAGGCATATAAACTTACAAAATATAAATCTAGACTACTAAACTTATTAAAGTATACACTACTTAGAAAGGATCATGAGTGGCAAGCTATAAAAATATGGAAATCACACCCATTAATCCCATTGTATAACTAATGACTCCATCATTAGTGATGTATATATATATATCCGTCACTAATGACTGATCATTAGAGACGAGCTGTACTCTACGTCTGTCACTAAAGATGGTCATTAGTGATGAGTATAGGTGTTCATCTATCACTAATGATCGGTCATTAAATATGAATTTAATTCTAATACGTTCTATTTAGTTCAAGGGAGGGTGACATCAACGGTGGTGATCATATTCGAGGCATAGGGTCTCTTCCCGTTGTGATCGTCACCGTCTCGAATTGCTCCCCATGTGGTCATTGCTAGTGATGCCTCCACCCCTAGACACAACGGAGGAGGAGAGGCGGTGGCGACTAAGGAGGAGGAGGAGAGGCGGTGGTAGCAGCGGGATTCGTTGAAGCATCTCGGCGTCGAGGAGCTCATGGTCGAGTGGAGCTTAGGATGATGCTAGCTGCTATTGGGTGGAGGCCGGGGTGACGTTGGCTACCATCGAATACTACTGTTGAGTGGAGAGATTGTGGACAGTGGATAGGTGGAGAGGACAGATAAGAGATTTTAGAGTAGTGTTATGTATATTCGAGCAAATGCTGTTTCACATGGTCAAAAATTTCAAATCATCAGTAGCAGGCATATCAGACGCCCATCGCTAATGACCCTTAGTAATAGACGTCCTATAGGCCCATCATTAATAGCCACATCTCATTAGTGATGAGCATCATATATGCCCACTACTAATGGTCACATGGTACCTATATGTATGTCAAGGTATTTCACATTAGCAAAGCATCATTTCAGTTTTATACACACAATATATATAATATATTTTGTATCATAGTAGCCCAACCCTACAAGTTTTTGAATTTTATAAAAAAATATTTCATATTTTAGTATGCATATATAAATGTGGTCACGTGTCACAAGTCATGTAGTTATACCTTCACACATCAAGGCCTATACTATTCTTTTAGCTTCACCTCTAAAACTTGTAATATATATTTTATACTCTATGAAATTATCAATTATAAATCTTATTGAGCTCTGCACTTTGATATAGAACATATCTCCACCAAACGATAGTTTGAAAATAATTAAAATTCTCATATGTGATAGTCTTTAGTATAATCTTGTTACTCATCTTACTCATCTTGTAAAGTATTCTTGCAGCGAATATTCAGTTGCAAATAGCAGTACAAGTCCCCCTTAAAATGGAGATGAAGCCGCATATCCTTAGCAAAAGACAGTTGTTCAATAGAAAGAGACAACATGCATATAGTTGTAATAGTACATACCATTCAAAAGATTGGCACAGTAAAATATACAAATCCAAGAATGGCGACCATACTTTAAGCTACCTCCAAATAGCGTGTAGCATTGCGTAGCAAACCAGGCATAACTTAGGGCAAGCATTCAGTTGCAGCTTCACATCTTTGCTGCTTATATTAACTGTAGTAACAGCACAGATGGAGCCTAACTACTAAGCATATTTCATACTTCTACCTTATACCTTAGATATATATAGGAATCGCCAATAAGGCATTATCCAGGTTGTCTGATGGGAGTATGGGGTCTACTCCTTTGAGGTATGGATGGCAGTCACGGTAGAGACCATAGAATCGACGCCACACTTGTCGCGGACGTTCGAACCCCTGCAGATCTTGTAGTACCCATGCTCTCCCCAGTTCTCGCCCCATGAGTTCTTGATGATCCAGTAGGGCTTCTCCTTCAGGCGGATTGGAGCGAAACCAGCCGAACCATAGCCAACAAGAAGAACACCGTGATCAAGGTGCTTGCCACAGAGGTATGGGCACGACACGCCGCCGATGTATGTTTGCATGTAAGCAGCATTGATGCCAACTGCAGGAAATATAAGACATGCATCAGCAACTTCATGATCTGTTGTTCCAAGTGTTCAAATACAATGATGAGACCCTGTAAATCAGAGGGACAGTTATACTTACTTGCAAGTGGCCCATGTTTGATAAGGTTAGCAACAATCTGACCTTCGTCAACAGAGACGACACTGAAGTTCTGAACTGAAGCAGCAATCTTAGACTTGTCAAATTTGCATGTACCATCCCTCCCAGCATAGGGGTAATCCTTCTCACTCTCAAGCCCACCAGATTTCAAAAGATAGCTGAAAGCATTAGTCATCAACCCACCATTGCATCCAGCATCACATGAATCAGGTTCCGATGAATCACACTGTAAAATTTAGAGAACAATGCAGCCAGTAAGTTTGAGGCACTCCGTTAAGTTGAAGCAGGTATCAGCAGAGGACAAACATCAATACAGATCCCACTGGCATGTGGAAAATAGGATCATAATACTAGGGAGCATAAAAATTATTTAAACAGGAGGGACTTAGATTAGCTTTACACATGTACTGTGCTGAGAGAAGCACTATCAAATCACTTAAGCCCATCATGAGAAATTGTAGATGTTGTGTACTACATTAGCCTGGTGCCACTTCGTAAAATTATTGTGAATGACTGTTGATTATCTTTTACATACATCAGCAAATTGCTTTTGCTGAAAAAATGTTTCTTGTATTTCAGATTGTAGAGACTTTGTAATGAGAAGGCAGAATTCAACAAAAAATTCATTGATTTTCTACAAGCATGGGCCGTTGGGCCCACTTCCTCCTTACAACCAAAAAATCCTATAATGAACTTGCAAACATGAAGAGAATCATGCATCCTACAAGCAGAAATTACAACGGCAATGCAGACTCTGGAAGGATGGTTAGTGAAATTGGCTGTTTTGAAATGAATGGGTTTTTTTGTTTTTTGAACAGAACAGCAAGAAAGCTGCCTTGTTAATTAATTAGGAATACATGAAATACAGGATGGAAAGAAACAGGGTAAGACGGAACCCCTAGGAAGAGATGAACAATTGAACACAACCAGAAGAAACAAGAAAAGGGATATTTTGTTTCTTAAGTGATAATGATAAAAAGCACATAGTTCAGGCTGAAATGCCAATTATGCATCGCAAAATTGTTGCAACTTAGCAGCCCAAGAACTGATAAAAGTGCAACTTACCCATGGTGACAATGTTGCAGCAACATATTTTTTCCATACAGATCACACCAAAATTTCCCAATTCAGGGTAACAACATTCAAGATGGGCCCCATTATCCTAGCGAAAGGTATCAAGCCAGTGAAGCAAACAAAAACTTGAGGTTGTCTATCCATCAGGTGACACTGACAACAGAAACGAAGTGATGGCACTTATAACCTGTTGCCAGTTTTATTTGTTCCTTTAACTTAACTGAATGGTTTAGATTTGAGTAATGAGTACTTGACCAACGCCCCAATATTAGCTTCACTAGTAGCTAAAAACTAAAGAATAGATGGAAATACATGACATGAAACACAGAATATCAGTTACCTTCTTAACCCTTTTTCCTTAAATAACTAAACACAAGGTCCCCAAGTTCAGTGCTTTTCAATTCATTAGGAGCCCACTAAAACCACCCTTAGGCCCCAAATTATACCCTTAATCCTTACCATTCCATAGACCTAGAAGCTACAAATGCACAAGAGCACAATTAACTCATAGAGTTAGGCTAACCTAGATCTCTCTAATGTTCTAATATAAATGGCACGTAAATCCAGTCCACCTAGCATTCCTCTTTGTTTTATCCACCAATTTCATCACTATGAAATAGACCTCCACGATGTATTTGCTTGCTAAGTTCACCACTTTGGTTCGACTTCCAAGTACTGATAATACCTCAACCTTGCCACTCCTTTTTTTCCACAGAATTTCCCTGTTGAAAGTTTCTTTAGGCCTGTCCTCCTCAGTTTCCCTTTGAAAGTTCACCAAGGAATCTTGCAACTCGCAATTTCCCTTTCCCCTTTTTATTTGGTGCACTGCCCAATCAGAAGGCAAGAAAAGAGGAAAAAGACACTACACTGGCTGAAAAAACATGGGAGGAAGGCAAGAAAGATCCAACCTTTCTTGCAGTAGCCACATACCAATCACAAAATTACAAATAAAACTTAAGAGGATAATAACAGTACGCAAGAAAAGGAAGGAGGAGGGGGGAGCAAGAGCTTCACCTCATGGTCGCAGTCGACCATCTGTTGCTCGGAGAGCACCTCCATCTTGCCCGTCGCCAGGTAGTTCGCCCCCTCTAGCGCCCCCGACGCGCTGAACGACCAACACGAACCGCATGACCCCTGTGCCAAAAAGGAAGAGGATTTTTCTTTAAAAAAAGGCGAGATTAAATCTTAGCATAGAACGATCGGGGAATCGAGGACGGGGTTCTCGACTGGTGAAAATCCATGACCCATGGGAGCCGGGCGGACCTGGTTCTTGACGGGCCCGACGGCGCCGTGGTCCCTCCAGTCAAAGTCGTCGGGGAGGCCGTCGGTGGGGAGGACAGGCGCCTCCTGGGCCGACCCGGCGATCTCCCTCAGGAACGAGCGGCGCGACTTGCGGAGGCCGAGGTAGGTCCGGCGGAACTCGGCGGGGGTTAGGTCGGAGAACTTGGTGACGCCGTGGTCGGCGGAGGGGTCCATCAGCTGGTGCCGGCGCGCGCGGCGCAGGTTGGCCTTGAACACGGACAGCCGGTACGCGTGCTCGTCGGCGTCCTTGTAGGACTTCCCGAACCTCTGCACGAAGCTGGCGAAGTGGTGCTCGGCGCTCAGCTCCAGGTCGTTTTCGTCGCCGACCACCTGCCGGATCAGGGCCGGCTCCTCGTCTCCAACAGCGGCGGCCGCCATCACCGCCGGGGAGAGGAGGAGACCGAGGAGGAGGAGGCGGTGATCCATTGGGGGGGATTCCTTGCTTTGCTTGCTTGATTGGATTGGTTGCTTTCTTCGATAGGAGGGTAACGAGTGGTAGCTTTATAGGGAGAAGTTAAAGGAGATATTTTTCTTGTTTAGACTTTAGACTTTTGCAGTGGTGTGATAATTACACAAACACCCTCCATAGTTTGGTGGTTGAAACTTGAAAGTGAAAATGAAATACGTACAAAACTAGTGTCCACAACAATTATTTAAAGAGTCAGACAAACAAATAAATCTAATATAAGAATTAATAAATAGTTTAAAACAAAATTTTCAATACTCTATACATATTTAAAAAATTATAGAGTTTAAATTTTTTTTAAAACATTCTCAGACTTGAGCTGTAAGTCAAACCTAAAACAAACAGATGAATGATTAACAAATATTCCCTCTCAGTTCCATAATATAGCAATTTAAAATTAAACCTCAGTTCCATAATATAGCAATTTAAAATTAAATAAGATATTTTATAGTGCAATGAATCTAGACAGTGCCACTATCTAAATTCGTTACTAAAATGTCTGCATAATAGGTGGCTTAGGGTCTGTTTGGTTCGATGGATATCCTTGGATAGGATAGGGCCATCTCATCAGTGAGTTGTTTGGTTGGAGGGCAAAAGTGGATGGGATGGCCACCGAGAGGAATATTCCTTTAATATGCTAGATGGAGGGATTTAGAAAAATATTCTAGACGAATCCATCTAATATTGAATGAGATGATCTGTCTGATTGATTAAAATGCATTTAATTTTTCATTTATAAATATTCAAATGATTTTTTCTCTCAAATCATTTATCTAATTTATGATCTAATTACATCATTATATTCATTATAATTATATATATATAATAAGATCTCATATGATTATATTTTTGTTAAAAAATATATTTGATAAATGGGTGTCGACGGGTGGTCGGACAATCATCTGAGGAGTGGTCCGAGGGGTGATTTGTGATGGCAGGGAAGCGCTGCACTCAAGACCCGATGGTTGCACAGCTCGTATGAATAGAACTGGCCGGAGGTGACTCGAGGTTTTAGAGTGGTTCAGCCCCCCTGATAGGGTAATAGGCCTACGTCCACTGGGTTTTGATGGGGCGTTTACTAGTCGGGAATAGAGTTTACAGTGTCAGATTACACGAGCCAGGGCTCAGAGAGTAGTGAAGTGTGTGTTACAACTCGAAGAAGCCGTCCTTGCTTGAAGGGGCCTCTAAAGACGTGTGAAGAAGTGTGTAGCCGTCTCAAGACGTCTTTAGACCTAAAAACCGTAAAAACGTCCATTCTAAGTCGAACGTCCTGCTATTTATACCCTTACGGGGTGCAACCTATTATACAACAGCTAAACGTCTACGGGGCAGCACGCCGATAGGACATGGCACGCCCAGATGGGACGCGGCGTGCCGCCAACTCCCTACCTGCCCTCTGCGCTGACGCCGCCCGACGGGGCGATCTTCTGACGCGCCCGGATTGCCTCCTGTCCGCTTTCAGTCCAGTCGCATTTAATGCGTTCCTACCCCCTTCGGCCGAGTCTGACTCCTGCTGGCGCGCGCGTGCGTGCGGTGGGTCCCCCACCTGGCGTTGCGCCCAGGGGTGGGCCACGCAGCCACCTGCCCGCGCGCCACGTGGCCTACCCGGGGAGGCTATCCCCCACAATGGGTCTCACTAAAATTAAGTTTATCTCATTCAAGTTATATCTGCTTAACTAAATAAAAAATTATCTCATCGCATCCATTCAACCAAACACCTGATATGTATTATTCCACCTCTAAATCAACGGATGATCATATTTTATTCATGTTTACCCTCAAACTAAACACTACCTTATTTAAAAAACTAAACGCTACCTTATTCAATAAAGAACAAATCAGAAAATAAGGCTAAAGGGGATAGTCGCATGGGCAAGGCTGGCAGTTATTGCTTAGCACGGCCTCCAACCACTGCATCACACCTGCACTCTGCATCATAAGTCCTCCGATCTCAGGACGTTTAAGCTATCTTCAGTATATGCAAATAATCGAATTGAGAGGAAGAATGCGTTCCGAATGAACAGCCGCCTGGGAGAGAAAAAAAAAAGAAAAAAGGAAGAAATGTTGTGTTGTGTATATGTTCAGTTTGTTTCAGTAGTGGTGTATAATAGATGACTATAACATAGTGAGAAAAGTGAAATCGTCATAGTCCACCATGTTTCACATTTTCCTTTGGAGATTGTTTCAAAGGCTTTGGCTATTGCTCAAACTAGGTGAAGAATGAATTTTTCCCGGTCATAAGAGCATCACCAAAAGAAGCTTTGAAGAGCCTCCTTCCTTAAATTTTTAGGATTACAACTAGAAAATCAGATTCAGTAGATACTTTAAATGACTCCCAAAAATAAAGGATCCCTAAAATTAATCATTTCGCTCCCTATTTTTAGGGAGCATAAACAGGGACTTAAATTTAGGGACTTTGTTGGAAAGAAACACATTTAAAGTGATTTGCATCCCTAAAAAAATCTTAAAAAATTATATAGAAAGTTAAATTTTAGAGTTACTTTTTGAAGATACTCTAAGAGACGTAGACTTTCAAATGTCCAGTTAAATCACTCCATGATTTTTCTTTCATGGGCCGGATACTCAGAGAATGAGCCGGGATATATGAGTATTACGGGCTGCCAAATGAAGTTTAAGATAATTCCGTTCATATATTTATTTGCTCTCTAACTCATTATCTGAATACCACTCAATATATTCATTCTTCAAAATGTTAGAGAGCTCTACAAATATAAGAGGATAGAACAAATTATAAGGAGCCTCCAAATTTAGAACTGAGATACAAAGTTTATTAGAGATATATGGATGGAAGAACAAATCCCTCCGATTCAAAACTTGTACAGCAACCAACCAGTTCCAGCTCTCCAAGCGTACAGAAATAGCCTGCCCGATTAGCGGCAGTACAGTTTGGATCAGAATTGGGATGAGTGACTTATTGTAAATGAATTCTTAGAAACTAATGTCAAATTCTAAAAGTGATTTTCACGTGCAACCAAACAACAGAATTGAATTGTCATAGTTTCAATGCTAAGGCCAATTCCACGAACCAAACAAACGGAGCAATCAACCAGTTGCAGCTCTGAAGCGTACAGAAATAGCCTGCCCGATAAGGTGACGACGACAGCAGCAATTCGTGATTGTTCGATTGCTGGAGGACGCTTCTGCAATGAAAAGATCGCATAGGAGAAAAACACCGTAGGTCATCGTCACTTTCAGTCTTTCGGCGTTAATAAATGCAGCAGCGCCGCCGATACGGCCCGGTAGTCGCCGGCGCCTGACAGTCGCTGGCGAGAGAGAAGTCGCAGACGTGCGTGAGCAGGAGAGCGTCTGAGCCTGTGAGCTCCTCGCTCACCACGACAGCAAGCCGGAAGGCCACACGTTTCGATCGCTTTGTTAATATCTCTGTCTAATTTCTAACCCCCAACACCCCGAGCGAATTGGAAAACCTTGTTGTGCTGTGGGCCTAGACCTCTACGATTTCATCGGCCGGCTCTCAGAGCAAGTATTAAACAAATTATAAGAATTATCATATTAAATTAATGTTGAGACCAAAGAAAGAGAAAAAAAACGGACTACTAACTTACATCCCTACTGGTATACAGGTTTCCATAAACTTTATGAAATAATTTAGTAGGTTACATATTAAATTTATAGTATATATAGATAGCTAACTATTATATGATTAGACTATTAGATCAGCTATATGTGACATGATATAAGTATAAAGTCAACCACTAGCTAAATTATTAGCCCTACTCTAAGCATAGCAACTGACATAAAATCTATGAGTCTAATAAAAATATGTCTAACAAATAAATCTATAAAATAATCCTTAAACAGATTTAACATAACAACAAAAACAAAAACAATAGTACTGTAGCAGAAATAGAAACAACAATAATGTTGCCGTATCGGAAATTTTCTGTAGGGTGAAGCAGTAGGACTCTTTTCCCTTTGACATTTTTTTGAGATTCTGAAGAGAACTCAGATCTGCACATTGGAATATGAAGTAGATACAATTATAATCTTACCGTTATAGAAGATGAACTCACAACAGAGGTTTGGTGAAAGCTGCTAGTGTGCAGTTTTCGCTGGTTTCTTCTCCTGTCAAATCAATCTAAACATCGACGCAAAGTGAAACTGTTTCGCACCTTCCACAGAAAGTATTCGAGTTCCGTCTTTCTCATTTTCCAATATATCAATCTTCACATAGGTAGCCTATGTTGCTCCGGGTTTGTTGTGTACACTTTATTATTATTATTTTTGGATGTCGCAACAATTTTCTTGATGTTACATATTTTGTTTTGGCGGCCACTGGAGCTTGGCATCCAAGATGGACACGTGCTTACCATCATTGAGACATTGGTTGGGGTGTGCTGATACCAATCAAGATCCTGACCCATCCAACTAGAAATCATTTCAAGGTCTACATCGACCTGGCCATATGGCAAAACTGGGATGTAGAAGATTAGGCAGTGCTCCTGCCATTTTCCTTAAAAGAACAATACAGAATTCCCTACATGATAAATAGCTCAGCTTTCTGTTCCTCGTATCAATCTCTTCCCAGAACCCAGTTCGTCAAAGTAAACTGGTAAAGTCTGCTTAAGACGCTGCACCATCAAACCTTTCCACAATTCGCGACGTAACAACTTCTGTGCAGTTTACTTTAAATAGGAGAAATCGTTGGTTGGGCGACAACAAGGATCTGTTTTTGCGATTTTTTGAAACAGCACACCAGAAATGCAATTTTGCCAAAAAATATATTATTTTAAAAAAAAATCCGTTATTTCCCCTGTTTCTAAACCTTGGAATTACATTGGTGAGCTCCAGTAGCAGCTATCCCTCAGGACATGGTGTGTATATTCACAAGAATTACGCCCTCATAGCACTTAGCATCTAGCAACAAGGAAAATTAGCTAGTTTTAGTTGATCTTGGGCTTTGGCCTCCTCGGTCGTAGGAGAAACCAAAGCAACAGAAAGACAGCTAGAAAAGCTGGGATCGTTGTCAAGTCTAGCTGCACGTCGAGTTTTCTTTCACGGGTGCATTGCACAGGGTGTAGACTTGAAATGGTTGAGTTAACAACAGTAGCAAACCTGAAAGAGAGAAACATCAGAACGTAGAATGCCAGATAAACAATAAATTGTCGTTGAGAATATTAACCCATTCATCAAGTGAATAAATAAACAAAAGTAGAGCATTAAGAATATAATCCTCCATTATATTTTATTTTGACGCTTTAAAACCGTGCGTCAAACATTCTTCTAACATCAATATTTTTAAAATTATTAGATCGATCTATATATATATATATATCATCTTCATCTACTCAAATCCTCATGACCTAAACTGACAAGCATTGTGCTGCACACATGTGATTAGCAAAATGCTCCCTCTTCTCACCGTATTAAGTTCTAGCAAAGCACAAAGCAAAGCACATGTTGCAGTGCATGTCTGCCGCTTAGTTGCATACTTGCATGTACATGCAAATGGGTATGTGACATATGACAGGGGTATGGTGTGTTATGAATAGCGCTTGTATTAATCTGAGCACTCAAGGCCCAAATATATACATGTACAGCTGACAGCTTTAGAAAAATATGCAAGGAAATCCCTCATAACAGGGAAATACAGAACATAGTATATATCTCTTAACATAGTGAACCCCATCATTCTTCCAAGTACAAAAATGTGATATTGCTATCTACATTCAGAACTGTAAAATTAAATAGTTACTGTTTAGAAATTAACCCAGACCCCTACACAAGCACACATGCATACAAATTCAAAACGTGATATTTACAGCGGAGCTCAAACCAAATTGCAAAATAAACTTCAATCCAACATAAGTCATGGTATGTAAAAGAGGTGCTGTGGGGGCCAACTAGCTAACCATGTTGGACGTGGCACAGTAGAGGTTTAGTTAAGAAGTTCATTAGATTAGGCACACTTAATATCAAATTAGATAGGAGGACTGTTATATTAAGATTGTTTGCTAGGCTAAGATACTCTAGTTTGGTATAATTCAACTATATTGTTAGGTCGAAGTCTTATCAGTAAAGATCTACCAGATTGATGGCGGCTATGACGGAAATGTGTGCAGCAACAGATCAGGTTGCTGCAATGGTGCTTATCTATGGGAGACATCAAGATAGTGCTCATCAGCCTGGATGAGTGCACAAGTGAGCTGATCACATGCTAACATGCAAGAATCATAGATATTTAAGTTTTCCTAACATGCAATACAGGTATGTTGATAGGAATACAATGACAATGAATTTAAAGGACAAGTATATACCAATCTTCCTGCATGTTAGGGAAAAAAGTATATACCGATACAACAAGTATTCATTAAAATGGATTAGAAAACAAAGATACCAGAGGGAGATATTGTGGTTCAGCTGGGAGGTGGAAAGGAGGAGGAATGGCAAGATTAATCAGAAAGAGGGCAGTAGGCTTCACTGCTTCATGCCTTCCCAGCGACTTCAGTTCATGGGCTGATAGCCAATTAGCCAGTTTTACAGCTTCATCTATTTGGCCCAGGCAGAAGGAATGAAGGATAAAGCTGCAACAAGGAGGTGGGAGGAGGCTATGCAAGAGGAGGTGCAGCATTGAGGAGGTAGTACAACACACAGTTTGATGGTTTCAGTTGGAACAAATGACACAGTTGGAAATTGGAAATTATCTGACCAAAAGTTTCCAATTACTAGTAGAAAGTTCTACAGCAGAAACATTTCCAACATCCATCTGAAATTTGTTAGACCAGAAGTTTTCCATATCTAGATGAAAGTTGAGTAGAAACTTTTTCAACATTGAGTCAAAAGTAATCTGATAGAAAGTTTTCAATATCCAGAGGAAAGTCACATAGTCAGAAGTTCAAAGTTACTTTAAGTTGAAAGAGGCTACAACAGAAGTCATAGCTGTGCAACTAATCGATCCATGTGAGTTTTTGCTATACAAGGAAAAGCTAGGACGATCTGCTCATATGGATGCATTCAATTGGTGTGGTTTGTGCAAGCATTAACATATTAGACGTTCCCTAATGCTCTATACGAGGGTGGATTATAGCTGTGATAGGGTGTAGTGTCAGGGTTTGTGGGGTGCAGTGTTGGGTTGGTCTGCCCATGGGCTTCAATTTAAGGGGTGTTGGGCCAGGTGGCCTTGATTGGCAGGCATCAATGAAGTTTTCGAGCAATATTTATTTATTTCGCATATTATCATTAACCAATATCTACCAATATTGCTGCAACATATCAGACAGTTTCAGTATCAGATACACATCCAAATCTGATAGATGCATTTTGTTAGAGCATTGGCGTGATCTAGATAAACACTACTGATCTCTTGATATAAAAGCTATACGCGTTTAGAAATGTGGATTGTGGTTGGCAATGTGGCATGATGAGTTCAGCACAATTTTAGAACAAAATATTTAAAGCTTTATAAAGTGCATTTTCCACAAAAAAGTTATCTTCACAGACCATGTAGAGCTACTACACAAAATCAAATAAAAGCTAAAAAGTAAAATGGATTTTGAGAACAAATATGAAACTGTGTGCAGCATAACAATTACTGACCCATGAGAAGCATCTTCGAGCAACAATGTAAGCTTTGCAACATCACCATATCGCAACCCTTTGGACATAGTAGAGACCTAGATACAAACTAAACATAAGTGCCAGTAATGTTTTTTATGTTGAAAAAAATATGGAAAGGCACATATAGAAGTATTTTACCCTTCTCCACAAGCTAACAATAGAATTGTACTTTTCAACCATCACTCTCTCCTGAGTCTTGAAAAGTTTAAAGCTTTGTTCAGCTAAATATTATTAAGGCCCTTCAAAAAAATTGGCAGCAAATAATGCAAAAAAGCAGGCTTGTGCATTTCAGTTTTTACAGAAGACGTTATCCTGCACTTGGTTGAGTTTGAACCCACAACCTATGCTACAGATAGCCAGAAAGAAACTACCTATGTTTTACCTATGTTTAATTCCCACCCTTTTTGGGTTCAGCTAGTTCACATGGAAAATAAAAAAATAAAAAACTCATCCATCTCTACTATTATCTTTTTAAAACAAGATTATTCACAGCAGAAATTCTACTTTTCAGAATTTGAATAATGAGAAACTACAGAAAATTATTAGGATACTTGTCCTCTCTGTTATCAATTGTTGAATTGCTGAATTGACAGTTTGTATAGATTCCTCCACTGCAGTAATGATATAGTTACGAGCAATAACATCTTGTTGAAACTCTGAAAGTCGCCAGACTTTTGAAGTAATAGATAAGGGATTACAACCCACAGACCAAGTCCAGTCCTACAGTTATGTGAAAACAAAGAAGGCAATGAGTAGCAGACTAAATCACTCTGTCTGTCTAAGACCATATGGTATTTTGTACATCAACTGATCAACAGTCTCCAAAACATTACTTTGATCTTTATTTTTATATGAAAATATTCACAAAAAGCAATAATATTATGGCAATATCTTTCACAGAAAATCTAAGTATACCACTTTGGCACTTTCACATGATCAGTCTGAATAGTTTTTCATATATAGTGGTCAAAATTATACAAATTTGACTGCATATTTCTATTGTCAAATTGCATGACAAGAAGGTTTAAATAAGAGGAGTAAATGGAGAAATTTAACAACAATGCTAAATATGGAACAAGAAAAAGTGAACCAATTAAAGTGGAAGAGAAAATATAAACATGGTGACTGTAAAACCTATAGTCAACAGTCGTACAAAATCAATTCAAAACATTAAGTTAACCCAGCATACAAAATAAAAATTTATGCAGATCATAGCATGAGCATCATTGGATTAGTTAATAAATCGTTCAACCCATAGGATGACCAAACGACAAACCTCAGATGCAGTTTCATGAGCTGGGCTATAAGCCAGATGCGAAGGAAGTAAACCAGATACATACTCAGCAGTTGCAGCAATGGCAGCTTTAACTGGTCTCCTGCTTAACAGTAGGTTATTAACAGCATTAATGCAGTTGAATCAAACTCAAAATAATAGGAAAATAGTTTTGACGAGGAACCAAAATAAAGACCTGCTACTCAAAATATTGGCATGGCCCCATTCTATGGCAAATTGGCTATGTATGATCTGGTGACCACAATGGTGTCATGGTTGTGTTAAAAAGTTGGTTGGTGATCATGAACCAGTGGTCTAAACATTTTCCTCTTCAGGTTTGGGATGCTCAAGTTACGCCACCAATTTAGCTGCCACAATTTTTGCTTGTGTTAATCAAATTGTGTCGCCTAAGTCTTATGGGTCCTTAACTTAGGCCCCAAACAAACAGTGTTGGGAGTCAGGATGACATAACTTAAGGGCTGCCATTGGCGTGCATGAACCAAATGAACCCTAAATGTGGTCACAGTTTGTGTTGATAAGGAGAAACATGTCAGTCGCCAGTAAGATTTTCGTCCATTTTCAAATGAATGAAGACAAATTTGCCAAAAAATAAATTTCAAACTGAAAGCTAACCTGTGATCAAGCCTGATATTTCTTTTTAAAATCAAGAATGGTTATGGTTTTGAACATGAAAAACGAGGCTACATCATAGATTGCAAAAGGTAACCAGCTAGTAACTCCATAAATGATGTGTATAATATGATATTACCTCAAATCCCATAATATTGACCTCCCATTGCACTGCAAATGGCTTTCCCAAGAATCCACATCTGATTGAACTACTACAACCATGTTTGAAAGAGACTTGGCCTGATAATGTTTGTCCAATAATAGGGGTTCACTGTGTATGAACCAGAATATCGGAACCTCCAATGTTGACCTGTGATTTGAGTGTTCTCCTGCATATAGAAGAGAAAAGTACCTTACAGTAATACAAATGCCTTATGACATAAAGACTTGTCCCTTTTCTCTGCTAAGAAACATTAGAGATGGTAATAACTCAGTTCTCAAATACACGTTATCTTAAATTCACATCCATCCTTTTAATATTTTGTTACCACTATAATTTCATAAAATTATGTAATGTTATACTGTCACATGGAAATGGCATTAATAGCATGCCATCAAACTTCACATCATTATATTGTTAATATTTCTGCACTAATTAGTTATCAAAGGTTTGTGTCTGCAAGTGTTATGGCCCTATCCCCCGGTCTTCGGACCCTTACCCTAGTGTGCTCATAACAGCAAGCCTATCAATGTCAAAAATAACAAATAAAAGAGAACAGAGGTAATAGATTAAGCAGCCCAGCCATGAACTTCCCCACTTCCATCAATATCATGCAACCTTCACATGAACTGCCGGCCTCCTTGCAGACATTGTTTATTAATAATATCATTGTCCTCGAATGCAGTTTTGTGTCCTAGGGTAACCGTGTCCCCATTATTGAAATCATCATGTTGCAATGATTCAAAAATCCAAAACAATCATGGCATATAAGTTATACAAATACAAAATATTCAATAATAAATTCGTTCTGGAGGTCAAGAAACAAAAAGACAAAGAAAGCAGTTGAAATTGTTTGTTATAATGACATGTACTATCAGTACAACTATTCTTCCTTAGATCTTGGCATGTAGGATGAATCAATTTTTTGCAGATCTGTATATCGCTGTGTACTACAGCCATGATTTTTATTGGAATTTTCAAATCATGAAACATATTGGGTTCAAAGTATTTTCAAATGGTCATGCTGGTACCCCAGGGCACAAAATGTTTATTGGTCTGTAAATTATCATCTCATAAGATTTAGCATCTTATGCCATGCAGAACTTGTACCTGACACCCAATGATGCTATTTTGCAAGCTTCCTAGACAAAAAGAGAGCAACCCCAAACAACTTAAACCATGCTCATCAACATGAGTGATCAATAAAATATCAATAAGCTATACAAATCTCATCTTCTCGACAGATGAATGATATTCTTCAGGGGACACAAACTTCTATTCCTATATCATGAAAAGCCACAAAAAATACTGCATACCTTTGAGTGAATTGTGTTTGCTTAACCTCTGTAGCTGATGTTGGAGAACAGCAGAATCAAGGTATGTATGGACTGTTGACTTATAGGTACCATTAACCAACAGAAGTGGGACGGCAGCTGCACGACGTGCCATCGCAAATGCCATCATCAAGGCAGGTTCCTCTGATAATGACAGCCTAAATATGAACAAGCATAATAAGAACACCTTTTACTAGAAAATTTGCAAACATATATTTGATTTATAGAGGACATAATCTACCTTGTAAGTGCATTTCACTCACTTGTAGGTAGTGTATAATAAATTTATAAGTGTATGTATGTGTGTAGTAAGTGGTGTAAGTAACTGGTATGCATATATTATATCTAGAGGTCTTTATGAAATTATTCAAAATAGACGTACTTATTGAATACAAACTAGACTTTCATGCACACATCACATTGGTCTTTTATAATCACTTAACTAATCAAGATCAACAAAAACGTAATGAGAAACAAAATGTTTTTGGTAGCAACAGAGTGTGCATTACAGATTCAAATATGCAATCAATTTTACTTAGGGTACTTCTACTGTATAAGACGTAGAGTCATAGAAACAGAGAGCCCTTCTGCATGATTTTTAGCATTCAAAATTTGTCCCACAAAGACTTGATTTTTTACATTGTTACCTTCGATTAATGTGTGTGCAATTAATAGGCCCCGATTAACCAAGTAACACCACCCAATCAGCTTGCCTACAAATTAGAGCTAACAGGATTAATGTGGGGCACCTAAGTCATTTCTCCACACTACTAACCAGTCTAAGAGTTGCTAAAAATAAAGTCTTTGTGGGATGGAGGGAGTAATTGAAAACATACTTAGTAATTGTTTGCATCTTTGAAAATGAAAACAAAGACTTATAATCCAAATCCACCCCCACTAGGCTTGTTTGGTATTTGGATTGAGGGGGCTGGAAGTTGTCTAAGGACATATTGCCAGGATATCAAAGAAAACAGTGTTAGCTCCATGCTTTGACCATAAGTCTCCTAGATGTTGTACAGGGACTCTCTGTGTCTTCTTAAAGGGGTCAGCTTTGGAGTGATACCTGAACTCCTCTGTCAACTAATCTCTCCTGCCTCCTAATGGATCCAAATCAATGGGATCAACGCATATGGAGTTATGGTGGTGTTCATTTCCGATACTTTTATGGTTGGTACTGTACTCTAAATGAATTTGATCCAGTGGAGTACTTTATATCAGACTTAAATTAGGAGTTTATGAAGTCAGAATAAAAACTAGCCAGGCAAATATGACTTTCAAATATAATTTCCATTTTGAATACTCTTTGACCCCCTAGCAAGTTTATCTCTCTATAGGACTAAAAACCAGAATTAAAAAAATGAAGCTTACATACATGTGTTGACTGAACATTGACTTCTGGGATTGTAGTAACAGAGAACTGAGGCCATCTGTGATCAGTTTTACATTAATAGGCAACTGCTTTATGTTCCTGACTTTCTGCAAAAGAAAAAAGTGTGTGGAGACAGCTGCATTGAATCAGACTATAAGTAACAGAAAAGGTTACCTCTTGAGTCACGAAGTACAGTTGAAATGACAACTTCTCATAGTAATGGTGTGCTCTATGAGAAACAGAAGGGGCAATTACATGCCTCATAGAACCCCATAACATGGAACCAAGGTGTGCAAGAAATGAATCACGAGCCACTGTGTAACTATCATGTTCCTGGCACAAGTGATTAGACTTTATCACTAGAAGTATAATTAATTTTCAACTGGACTTATTGATCAAATGTTGGACTTTAGCAGTTTAGCAATTACATGCACAACTGCACATTGACTATGGTTTTTTTGTTGCACTGCTTATTAGTTATTAGGGAAAATGTGTTGTATCAAAATAACTTTTTTTAAAGAAAGGTACCAAATTTGATTTTACAATGCCTTTTCTTTTGCTGGCTAGTATAGTAACTGGACATAGCTAACCTCTGAAGTATCTTTAAATAAGTTCCACTTTTCCATCCTCTTCAATGCATCAAGAGCTTTGTTCTTACTAATTTCATCTGAAACTCCAGTATTATAGCCCTCCAGTTCACTTTTCAGCTCATGCATTCTCTCATCAAGTTCTGCATTTAACGGAAAAAGAAGGCTCTAGCTAAAAATGGAAAATACATCTGATAAAGCAAGCAAATATTCATGAACAGTACACGAGTCGAGTCCAGTAGCCCTAAAGAAAAGAACACTGGTTAGCTTAATAGCTCTCACAATTAATAAAAAAACATGATCAAAGGATGTAAAGAAAAGAAAGACCATGTTTGACAGAAAAAAAAGGACCCTTCATGTCTGGTACAAGCAATAGCTCAAGTGCATACCTCAGAACAGATATCAACTACAAGTATACCACTAATGTAGTAATGTACAATACTTTAAAAAATCAAATATATGGTCATCCAGAAGTACCTTTGCAAAGGGCAAGCTGTACCCTTCTCCCCACACAATGCTTGAAGGCAAAAAGTTCATATACGTCAATCTCTGCCAAGAGGATATCCACAGCATGGTACTCCTGAACTCCCAAAAAATGGCATTGCATACACAAGTCAACAGCTAGTTGAAGATGTGATAACAATATGCACAACGAAAAGGAAAAGTTATACACCACACAAGATTACACGAGAGGACTTGTTGAGTATATGATTAACAGCAGTTGGGATGCCACTATGTTGTGGAACATCATTGCCAATGATGTGCTACTTGTAATGACTTATGGGACCACTTGTAAGTGAATTATCAACAGGTCTAGCATAGAAGTATTGAGCAAAGAGGAGAAAAAATGTTGTTGAGCTTCCAAAATCTTTTTGAGCCCTATCTTCTCTCCAGTTCTGCTCTCAAAGCACTGACTCTCCTGATCTCATTTGAACTTTTACAACGATCCTCCAAAAGTAGTAAGGGCAAGAAAAAAGGAAATTTATATAAGCAACATAGCTCCCCTTGAAATCTACTATGCCTAACATGGAGATTACAAAAATAAAGTGTGTTGTTTGATATATGAGATTGAGTAGCAAATAATAATATATAAACAGACAGAATAATGATACCAAGTGTATTCAAAGAGAAATCCAGCATACCTCGCCAAAAGATGAAAATCTCTCTCTGATCGTTTCTTGTAATTTCTCTTCAGCTTCTTCTTCTGTAACTTCTGCATAAGATTAACTACAATAAACTTTCTGTTGCAAAAGCAAATCTCAGTACAAAGCATATAATGTTAGCTAAAAAGTCTCTATTAAGTATTACAAAAAGAAACTGCAACACTCGTTTGCCCTCTGCAGCCTAGCCCCACCAGAAAAAAGCATAAAGCATACAGACACATCCCATAGAAATCTAGCAACAAGCTTGTACAGTCGCTTTCACCAAAAGGGTTGATGTTGATTGTCGAGTTCAATGCTTGGACTGTCAAGCACTATAAGCTATTACTCAACATTTTTAACTTATGAGGAATTAATGATGTTGTCACATAAGCCATCACTAACCACCCCCTAATTGGACCAGGTAGTTACACTAGGTCCCCACACATAGGAGGCTCAAGCTCATAAAGCATGTCCCTTGGGTTTTTGTCCACGCTTCTCCAAAACGGTTAACATGGCAAAATTTGGTATACACCACTTCAAATGCTGTAACTTTGAAGAACACCACCCAGAATATTGAAATTGAAAAGGTGCCACTCTAAAACATCTCTTCTTTCACATATGCCACTTCATGACCTTATTACCCTTGCAATCTTCGTCCTTCCTCCCCTCCATGCCAGTTGCCTTCCAAGATGGCATTCATCCTCACCAGAGCCAGTGCAGGAGGCTTTTCTCATTAATTAACTAAATTACACACTTAATTTTTCATTAATATCATCTTTATGTGCAAATATTCCATATTAACATTGATTATAAATAATTGTCACTTATAAATTCAAAGTTCAAACATAGTCCCAATATTAACTAATTAACTATAAACATACAATTATCATTTATCAAAGCTAATTTATCCTTAATTACCATTCTCTTTAATCCTTGTGTACCACATCCAGCAATTTTTTTTGGAACAAGCCCATCCCAAATCTGGAGGGAATATTCCCTCATGTGGGATGAACACATCCCACCCTGTCCTACTTCGTTCCACCAACCAAATGCATGAACGAGGCCTCACCCCAGAACGTCCTCATTCTGTTCCACCTCGTATCACCAATCAAACGCTAGTCTTCGTATGTGTCTTTGATGATGGGTCAATAATGACTATTAGGACTGAGACAACTGAGAGTCTGAGACAAGCGACAAGATGAAGTTGATGCGCCGAAAGACCACAACTCAACTGAGGACCCAGTTGAGCATGGTATCAACAAGTAGATGTTCACAATGCTGTGGAACTGCTCAAAGAGATTAAGCAGCAAGAATGTGGGTGGCGAGTACTTGGCCATGCCGTGGAGGGCCATAGGTCTTGCCGGAGGGAGGCCTAGATCTGGCCGGCTGTGGAGGGACTGGAGGGTGACCGCACGAGGAGGGAGAGAGCATTGGAGCGGTGGCAAGGCGAGAGAGGAAATGAGAATTTTTTCACTGAGTCTATCAAGAAGGGCACACTGTATCGCCAAAGATGGGGTACGAACGAATGGGAGGGTGAGCGATGTGGGGTCACATGGTTTGCTAGACATCTACCATTTCGGTGTGAGCGACAACACACGGTGGATCCATGACCAAGCTAATTGGATACTCTTACGTAAGGTTGTAACCTCAATATCGATCAATTAATTATCAACCGACTAATTCAGTTAATCCCCGATTAACTGGTTAATCCCTGATCCCCAGCCGGCCGATCAGTTACGGATAACCGATTTTTCTAACACTAAATGGTGTGATGAAATTGAACAACATAGCATGTAGGCTACTAGGCTTGCTTTACATTAAATAGGTTTTGAACTATGAAGCAACTAAATCTAACATTTTGAAGGAAAATAGTTGCAATTGTTGAATCAACAATTTATGACCTTAATCTAATATAATTAAATAACATAATCAGTATAGGATTTAGATTAATGTAAATGTGTTTGGGCATAGCAAGTCAATATAATAACACACCTAGTCAGGTTTGGGTTAGCATGTTTAATCAATTGACACATGGGGCCCATTAAAAGTTCTAGATTCATACTAATACTAAATTTTTGTTTTGTCGGTTTAGGAATTTGCATTGCAAGCACATATGGAATGAATTTTAAATTTATAGATGGAAAATAATTCCAACACTAGGTCAATAAACCGAGTTATCTAAGATAGTGTCGAATCAAGAATAATGAAGGAGAATGCAGAAAATATCAGCAGAAACCATGAATAGGTCAAATTCGACTATGGAAAACTTCTTACGATTCTAGAGATGCATTAGTTTCAAACAAGCTGCTCAGGAAAATTAATGAGAATTTTTTTAAAACAACAAATACAGTGACATAATACATTACATGCCTAATGCATCAGCCGATCAGCGTCCACCGAGTATAACAGTAGATAGTAAGTAGTAACTGTAATGGAATAAGTACAAAAGGCATGAAGAAAAAAGAAAGTGACCTGCAACAGCCCCAACAGTCTTTGCCACATTGGGTAGACTAAGTTCTGTGCGAACACCATCCCCACCAACAGCAGGGCCCCAGGCAAATGGTCCTGCACTCAGATCAAAGAAAGCAAACCTGAAAATAAAGTTTTCATTAGAAGAATGGGAACCAGTCTAATTCCAACTTTTAAGAATTAGTGAAACAAAACAATAGCAGACCTGTCTCTGCCAATCCACAAATCTGTAAGGCATTCAGCATGCAAACCCTTTAAATCACTAGACTTGAGTGCACTCTCTAATATATCATGCAACTCATCCTTTTTGCCATGTAATATCTACAAGAACATGCGATGTTAGAGGCATAAACATAAAAAATATGTAATTTAGTGTACCAACATAAGTGGCACCTGAACAGCTTTGTCATAAACAATATCATCTTTGCTCTTTGCTTCCTTCAACAGCTCAAAATTGCTTAAGGCTTCCTTGCACTTCTTTGACCAACCCTCCTGTTACAGAATTTGAATACAAGCATTCCATTAGGTTATACATTATACATAACACTATTTTGATTAATGTTCACCTTCACAAGTTTAAATTGTGCTTTATAATCAATTCCAATCTTCAACAGCCATACAGTATTTGAAGTCAAGTGGGTTGGTGCACCTACATGTCTGGATACTGATTTTAAGCAGTTCAAATCAAAATTGGTGCTAAGCCTACTAGCGATAAAATACTTTTATTATTAG
This sequence comes from Zizania latifolia, assembly GCA_000418225.1. Lineage (NCBI taxonomy): Eukaryota > Viridiplantae > Streptophyta > Magnoliopsida > Poales > Poaceae > Zizania > Zizania latifolia. The sequence goes on from KE371967.1 coordinate 1,008,391, forward strand.
ACCACCGAACTGAAAATTTTGAACTATTGAATTTCGAGAGCAACTTCAAAATATATAGCAAGTAATATCAACCAGGTACAATCTCTTTAAGTCACTAGATGAAAAATCTGAGCACTCTCGATACTTATATGTAATTGTTGAACAAACTAACTAGCTAAACAGATGGCCGATTGACAGGTCAATATTTGACTAGCTTTATATGTTAAAGGGAAAAAAGAGAATCAACTAAATCAGGCATGACAAACATTGAACACAAAAAAATAATGGAATGGACAAGTCAAATGAACTGAAATAAAGAAAAAGATCGATTTGCAGGTATAAAAATGTTTGCCCAGTATACAAAAATGTAACATAAAAGCATACCACATCCATATTGTCAGCTGTTGTCCACGAAAATGATGTTAGCGGATGACTCTCGTATAAGGGTCTTCTGTTGACTCCCTTTTCGATATCTGATTAATACAGAGAGATGCACTACAATGAGGAAAACAAAGTAGCTACTGCATGTCATAGTTAAATTTATAACATAACTGAAAAAACAAGTGATCTTGTCTACACGTATTATTGCGCAACAATATTAGACTGAAAGCAAGATGTTGCTTCTTAGGCAGAAGCACAGGCACTTCACGAAAATCTCACAGTCCATCGATTAACTTGCACTTAACCCTCATAAATAGTCAATCCTAGGACTTCAAAATATATTGTTTTCTAATATGGAATAACTACAGAATATGTGCTGAACCTGCAACACTACACATAGAAAACAATTGGACAAATTATAAAGCTGCCTTCTTTTAACCCTTTGCGATGAAGATATCAGATTACATTCTATGGAAATGTTGTTAGATCTATATGTATATTTGCACACTTATCTTCTAGTATAGCATGGTTTGTGCATATTTGCATGTAAACCTATTGATATACTTTTGGCCCAAATGGCCCATTGGTACAAGGTCCAATTTATCAACATGGTATCATGAGCCATAGATTTGGATTAGGATTTCCGCTCACAAACCGCCATCTCTTATCCACCAAATCAAGCCAACGCCCAGCTACTGGTGCAGTGCCTTGTGGGAATTCAATGTAAATTATTTTGATGTACAAAAGGACAGGGCATGTTAAGTGACAAAAAAGCACAATGCTTCATCTCATTCCAAGAAAACAATTGCATCCAAGGAATTGAAGAAGCGATTCAATTTAATTGTTGAATTAGAAAGGCTGAATCAGCTCAGACCTCAGATAGAGCCTATCAAGGATGGCATATCAACAACTGGGAATGGATGCACTCAAACTCAGGATGAAGATGACCCAGGAACACGTAAAAGCAAGTGGTCTAGTGTTCATAATAGGTACACGCACAGCATCCAGCAACTCCAACCCACCATACTGTGATCACTGAATGATGTTGCCCAACTGATGAAGAAACTGAGCCCCATTCATGACAGCAAGGAACAAGGCGTCATCACAAGGCTCATGCTGTTGGCATAGACAGACCCACATCAGATCAGCGGTGGCAAGGTCAGCAATGTTGGGAGAAAGCCAGTGTTCACCCACTGACTAGCGACTAGGCCGACTAGTCGGTGACTAGTCAAAGGCTCCAAAATGACCAGAAATAAATTTTTGCACATGAGTAGCTATGTATTTCTACATGTTTCATAGTTTATTTTGAAATATTGAAAGGATGAAACTGAAATTTGACCTTTGAATTAATGAATCTGAGATTTGACTTTTCTATGACATCATTGTAAAGCTTCCCAGTCTTGTTAATATTTCCTATGCCCACCATGATTTCTTTCTCTTCCTTTTGAAAGCCTCCAAAAAGAAAGGCTATTGATGGCTTCATGTCTCCATTATCCATTCAAAGTATTTTGACTAACTTCTATCTCCATTGGCTTCTTTGGGCCTAAAAATTTCAGCCTACGCCAATGTCTATCTCCAAGTCAGTCCATCTAATTGACTAGTCACTTACTAAAACCGATAGACTAGGACCAACTAGGCGGATAGAGGAAAGAAGGCATAGGATCAAACATGGGTTGCTCATTGCCCAGTACGTCACCGCTCTCACTAATTCACATGAGAGAAGGGCATCAAAGGAAAAGGTCATGGGAGGGGGAGGGGCAAATGGGTACACAACTCGAAGTTATGGAAATTTCTCCTAGACTGCACAGAAGGCCTGGATTGGGAAGTGGGCTATTTAGCCGTCTGCCAAAATATTTGGAATCAGGCCTTTCTTGCATTTCTAATCCCATGACCCATCCAAACAGGTAAATTGCTCACTTCTAATTCCAATCTGGGAAACCCAGGCAAGTTCGTCGAACCAAATAGGGCCCAAGAAAAATTCTTGCATGAGGCATGATAATGACACTTAGCAAAGAGTGTAAAATTTCCTAAATAAACAATGAACTATGAAAACCACAAATAAAACCTATTAACTAATATTATAACCAACTTATATATAAGTCAATATCACTAGATTTGTTAATTACTGTGGGGCAACTGGCCTAGTGTCCATAAATCTTCATAATATATTCAAAATTTACAGGGATATGCCGATAATCCTTATTCTTGGGTCTAACTTCAGTTTCACATCAGCATGCATTAACTGCAGAGGGATGCAATATCTGTGGATGAACTAAGTTTATCTCCTTATGTGTTTCCATCTACAATGTCACATAAATTAAGAAATTAAAAGATACGCATAGGAAAGACGATAATTACCAAGAAAATGTTTCTTGTCACTTTTAGATTGGAGGATCCGAGCTTGCAGGGTCTTATTCTGAAAAAAGGAAACTAGCATGACATGGTCCATAGAAGTACAACTTTTGTCAACAATAAATCCAAAATTAATAAGGAAATACAAAGAAAAGTAAACATAAATATGAGCATCATACCCCATATAAAGGAAGAACCAGATGGCATCATTGGATAGGCAGAATAAGAAGGTACAAGTACAACATATGTGGAGTTGAGCCCATAGACAACATCCAGATAAGAAAATTTTGAAAAATTGGCAGTGCTCAGGCATAACATTGGGACTAAGAGCTAACAGAAGAGCGCCAAAGCTTTTACTCTAGTAGTGTGTGGCACCAGGGCAGGATGGATACATTATTGCAGAAACATGTGCAGTTCATGAAAAATGCATATTAACATTTGGCCTAACTTTCATACGAAGTGAACAAGAGTACAAAAGGTAGGGCTACCAACTTACAAGAAAACCCCAGACACTCAAAGCACCGGACAACTCTACTAACAACCAGACAAGTACTAATATCAAGCAGTTATAATAGAGTTCACGACAATACAGATATTATGTTCTTTTATTCCAATTAAAAAGCCTACATATCATTTAAACATCACTTTTCTCCATCTACCTTGTTTTATCTGAAAATACTGACTGACAAATCACTGATTTAACACCTTAACAGTGGAATTCTGTGAACAACCCATTGAATTTTCTGCATCCAAGCCCTTCCTAAAATATAAATACCTGAAAACTAGAGCACAATGTACTCTTGTCGACTTCCAGATGAAATGAGCAGAAAGGAAGTATAAATTGCCAAAATTGGAGTGATGCATTTACAATTTGAACATAACTCTTGAAAGGGTATAAGTATAGAGAAGCAAATCATGAAGCTCTCCTGTTGCCAGCAGGTTCAGAAGCTCCCAACCAAAGATATACTATGTGGTATGTACCAGAAATTGTAGCAACAATGGGAACAAATAAAGGGATCTATGCAATCAATAAAACATAAGCAGCGCTACTCCTAAAGATCTAGCAGAATGTTTGGTAAAGCATGCCAAGCTTACCTCCCTGAGCAAGTTGATCTCAGACTCAGAGAAGCCTTTCCTATAAAAATATATGGCAGAATAAGTTAAATAAATGAATATAATAATAATAATGGTTAGGTGATGTTCTATTCTTTGCCACTACACTTAAATGGTCAAACAGCACAGGACAAAATGCATGAAACAATCCAAAACTCATATGTGAATTATAAGATATTTATACAGCTGTACAGTTGTTCATAAGATTAGTGGCAGCATTCTATTTGTGGGCTATTAAACCTATGGTAATTGATCCAAGGTTTAACACTTCAGAAAATGGGATCAAGCAGAAAGAGGTGATGTTTACATGATGAGATGACAGCATGACAAAATGAAAAAAAGACACTTTTTTGTTCTTATAGTAAGCTAAGTTTATAATAGGTCAGCAAAGAAAAAAGGATTAAGGAAGTGCCATTCTTTATTTGTATATGAGACACATCTCAGGAGTTCAGAACTCATATCTTGTTGGAGAGCATATTATGTCTACATGAGATATAACAAAGGAAAATTTGCTATAGGACACCGCATAAGTGTGGCATTTGCTGTGGCACAGGCGCAGAGCGAGGCTATGTTGTGACACACCCCATTTTCGTGGTAATTATTTGATACAGGACACTGCCGGCACTATTTTATTCATTTCCAACGTGTTGGAATGTGAGATGACCAGATTGCCCTTGTGCCTCTAACTCTCTCTAGTCTGCACACTCCTCTCACACAAGGGCAATCCAGTCATTTCGCATTCCAAAACGTTGGAAATGAATAAAATAGTGCCGGTGATGTCCTTTAGCAAATTGCCACAAAAACAGGGTATGCCACAGCATAGCCTCACCCTGCGCCTGTGCCAAACTACAGATGAAAAGTGTGAGTGGCACAGAATCAGTTTGAAATTGATGTGCTACACTGCAGTGTGCTTATTTTTAAGCTGGTATGGAAAATTGTTTTGGTTTTGTTTGAGAAATTGAACTAAGATTGGACAAAATCTGTTATTCAACTGTTGTTTCTCTCAATATTGTTCCAGATATCTTCGTTTCTAACTTACATTATAATATAAGCAGTTTGCCCAACACCAAAATTTCTCAAAGAAGTAGCTCTAGAGATTAGCATAATCCACTTCAGTACCAAATGGAGCCTTTTAAGTTACTTATAAATGTAACAGATTTAACAGTTAACACTAATAACAAAATAAGTTAAGACAATCACAAAACACCATGCCATGCGGATTAAAATATTGAAGAAATTCACAGTGTAGTTAGCATAGCAAAGAAACTAATCATGTTGATACTACAAAAGCTACCAGGAATAGGCACATAGTGTTTTCTGTAATATCATGATCCTGCCATATTAATTAAATATAATAAGTCAATTGTTTTGTGAATCCTACATTCCTACTGCATCAACTATATGCGTCTATGCATTGTACTCCCCCATCCACTTTTCTAAGGCGTATTTTCTTCTTCTAAGCCTTTCAATCCCAAGCAAGTTGGGGCAGGCTAGAGTTGAAACCCAAACTTGGGTTTCATCTCCATTTGAGTGGCTAGGTTTTCTAAGGCATATTTTGATTCCTAAAAATTCAAACCTTTAAGATTTTGACAAAGGATTATTGAAATTACAAACACATTTGATGCGTAGAAATTATACTACTAGATTCATGCTTTAAAGTATTCCCAAAGATTTGTCCTTGAATAGGAGTGCATGAAGAGAAGCTATTCATGTGCCTAAACCTTGATTAATAGCACATGTTGGGTTTCAACTTTAGCCTACCCCAACTTGCTTGGGATTGAAAGGCTTTGTTTTTGTTGTTGTTGTTGTTATTCATGCTTTAAAGTACATTCATACCATATTAATTTTGTACCCACTAAGAATATATTTTAGGAGAAATTAATGGTCAAAGTTTAATCTTGGAGACTTTTCTAGAGTCAAAATATGCCTTATAAAAGCGAACAGAGGGAGTATTAAAAGTGTCCACAAACTCACCGATAACCATACTGGGTATTCTTGTCAAGAGGTTTAGGATTAAGAATGAAGATATTGTATGCTTCTTGTATCTGAAGGTGATCAACAAGTGTTGAAAATAAATGTTCCATTTGGTCACTGTCCACCTGCTGAAGTGCCTCCGCAGCTTCACTGTTTAACATAATCAAAAAAATTAATACATGGTACTAACGATAGATAGTGATGGGAAGAAAAGTAGCATCATAGAAGTAACTAAAAGTGCCACTGCAAAGGGTTTTCCCAGTAGCTGTTGGTAGTTAGTTAGCTGGTTAAGTTTACAGTGAAATCTGAACAAAATTAGAAACAATTACAAGTATGCCAATACATGAGTTCCTTGTGTACCCTAAGGCATAATTCCACAAAGAATAAACATGCAGAAATCTGTGAATACTGAAAAGTTAAACCATCAACATTACCTTCCATTGCCAAGTCATAACAAGACCACGCCAAGGACGCACCTTAGTCGTATCATAATTGGACTAGGGTTCCTTTTGTGGTATGCTTGCAGTTAAGTTTTTTATATGATAAAGCACTTATCAAATTTTATCAAACTGCTGGATGAGCATAACTGAAAGTTTGCAACAATGTGTGCATCAAGAACATCTGACCTTGAATCTGCGAGATCTTCTCTATGGGATAGAACTTTAATAGCATGCTGAAAAACAGACATAACATCTTCCCCCATGTGTACTGCATGTACAGAAAAACTGCACCACAAAGAGTGAGGTAGAGTAAGGGAAAAAATAATTATCATGGAAGCATAATGTAGCCTAATGAAACAAAATAGATGGAAACATTGCGCTAAGTCAGAACAATTTCCACAAAAGTAGATGAACGATACTTGTGGTTTATGTGGCTGACTAAAGGAAGATCGTATTGCTTTAGTTTCTTAACACTGGTCTTGTAGAATGGAGTAAGAACTTCGCCAACTGGAGGGATTCTTGTTTGCTCAAATATGTGATCTATTTTTGTAAACCAACGTTCCAGTTCTTCAGGTCCCAACTTAAACTCTAAAAAAAATTAAAGGTTATTAATACTCGGTACGAACAAAGTCAACACATAGATAATGACAGCAGTATTGCATATAGATAACTTATCAACTTACCATGGCCTCCTTTTCCATCAAATCCAATAAAGATGAAGTTCACAGGGATTGAAAAATATATAGAATCAACCTCTGCCAGGCTCATATAGTTGGCAATGTTACCTGAGAACAACAAATAAAGAAAATAAAAGGACAGGTTCAGTAGTCTACTAGGCAATGATAATGATATAGTAGTCTACATAACTATGCTAGAATCTTGACGAATGAATGATGAGATCATGAGAGGTTTGTGAACAAAGTATATCGGTCTGAACCAACAGATTTACATTGTCAGGAAATCTCAGAAACATCAAAAAGAAAAAATATAATTGAGGCAGCTGGCAGAGGCTTGGCGACAACACAACTTTCAGGTATGAATTCTGATTTGGTTTGTTTGGTATATGATACAGTAACCCATAAAACTAATGATCAACACAACAACCCACCAGCTCTAGTGAAGTTGAGCAGTGCCCTCTTGCTGGAGTCCCGCGATGCTGACCCCTCCAGATCCTCGAATTCTACCAAAATCACGAAACCCGTAAGCATAGCACCAACCAAAATAATGCAACATGCGAAACAGGAAACCACAGGGTCCACGAAAGAAAAGAAGGAGCGGAACCGAACCTGTGCGGATGACGGACTCGGTCCAGAACTTGCTCCGGGACTTGAGATTGAAGAGCGAGAACACCGAACCGGCGCCAGCGTCGCCGATCTTGCGCGTCCGGGTCCCTGGCATAGACTCGGCCGCCTCATGGGACGGCACCTGCAGAGGAAGAGGCAAGCGCAGGGCAACAGGACTAAGAGGCCGAAATGACCAGATCTAACCGGAGATCAAGGTTTGGGTGAGGTCAGGTTACCAGAGCGAGCAGCAGCACGACGAGGAGGCCCGGGCCCCGCCGCAAAGGGCTCATCTCGCCGGCCGTAGTGCGGCGGAGAAGGCGGGGTGGGGGCGGGGGCGGCGGACGGCTGCCGGAGGGGAACCGGGTTTGAGGGGACCGCGCACACCGGGGTTTTGGAAATTTCCGGGTCTGGTGTTAGTCGTCGCCAGCTACCATCTAACTGTCCCAGGTATTTCATCGTGAAAAAATAATTATTTGCAACTTAAAGTTCATTTGTCATCCAAAGTTTTCACTAAATATCACCTAAAAATTTTACACTCTTAATTATTTATCACTTCTATTAATTTAATTTATTTTAATCATTTTTCCTATTGAAAAGACATATATACGACTATACCTTCACTCCCTCTGTTGTTACTGTCGTCTTGCTCCCTTCATCGCCCGACGCCGCTCACCCTCCTCCCTCTGCTGCCTAACAACTCTCGAAGCCAAAATTTTAGGTGACAAATAATCGAAAGTCATAGTTTAGAATGATAAATGATTAATTTTTCCTTTATTAGGATCCTGCATGATCAAATTTTTTTTATTGAATGGCGCTTTGGTGCTCTAGGCTGTAGTATTATAGTTGCATATTACATAAGGTTTAACCCGGTCGAGGATTTACTTCTATAGAACTGAGATCGGATCAATTTTTTATCTATGAGTCTATCAGATTGGATCTCTACATAAAAACGAGGGTAAGAACATATCTATCGTTTTTCTCGTTGGTACCTACAAAATATAAAGAAAAGTCAAATCTTATTACAAAAGGTCATGGCATGATAGTCTAAATTAATGTAACAAACCCTATTAGACTAGCACTAGCCACATACCCACACTGTCGCAGCACCTGAACCTCGCTTGTGCCCTTTGTTGCTATCCCTACTGTTGGTCTGCTACCCTTGCACCCCTTGCCCTGCCGTTCTTGTTATGTCACCATGTCACCCTTGATTCCCTACACCCAACCATATAGAAGAGGGCTTACCATGTGTGACTTCCACCACTCAGTCCAACATTAGAACATCATGCTAAGATAGTGTAAGCTACACGACCATGACCCGTGTTGGCTCTTCTTGGATGTTGTCGTAATGGCAACGACCTGATAACATGGCAATGGCCACGCAGATCCACCCAATGTGCACGTTCTCAAGAGCGGCCTCGCCAAGGGTAGCCGGAGGGAATAACTGGGTCATGTCGAGAGTATTTGCGACTACAATAGAGCCATCGCTAGCTATCTTGACCACTGCAATATCTAAGGATGAGGAGCCGCTGGAGTCATATCATGTCCGGAATTTATCAACCAAATTCATATGTTTATTGTGTAGAAAACCCTCATTTAGGAATCAACCAAGGTACACAGTAAGCAATATTAAATATCATAAAACACACTATAAATCAAACGAATTTAAATGTTATAGAGATAACTTAAGACCTCACAGATAAAATAAACATTCTAAACGAAGACTAATAAACTACGTAGCGACGGTCAACTTCATAGGCAACTTGATTAGGACAACTCAGTTGGACGACTGGACTTATCACATTCTTCACTGAAATAATCCTCTTATGATGTTGGATAGTGCAAGGATGATTATTTTGAATACTCAGTAAATCACTCAACAATATGTATAAATACGCATGATATAAAAAAGAAGACATAATGTGGCTATTTTGCATAAAAAACAATAATTTGAAAGTTTAAAACAATCAAATAATTGTAATCATTAATCAAGATTAATCATCATTGAATAACCCAAATCCAAGTATATCAGACACAACCAAATCCAATCAACCCATACACCAAAGTTTAGCAGGTTGTGCTAAACTTATTTATTTGTTACAGTGAGACTAATCATAAAAAACATTTCTTCGTTGATCGTAGGCGTAGTTGTTCGAAGAGTTTTACTCTGATCGAAGGATCACAATTTTCTATAAGACACAACCTTACACATGTTGTCCACATGCTCCTAAATACCACCACTGCATCTCGGAGGAAAACCGTGATATGGTCATTCACATAAACGATAATAAGCTTCACACCCTAGGAACAAATCTATCCCTACCATTCGGAAAGAGTAACCATCTAGCGCTCCAATCTATATAATTAACAATAAGAAATGTGATTGACTACCAATAGTATCAAGCATTCCACTAAGAATCGCTACGCTAAAGCCGAGACCCATATGGTTTGTGGTTAGTGTGGTTATTGCTTTGCATCAGTATCTCACAAACCAATTCTTAATTATCAAAACCAACAAAACCATGTACTTAAAACCCACATTTACCATTAATCAATTAGGACTAACCATCGTGAACCAATAAAAGAATAACAATGAAGTTGAATAGTGTACTATTTCATGTGATTCTCCTGTTTCTAAGTAAAGCTAAGCAATGCTAATAAATCTAGCTAGATCATAATCTCAGGTCTCAAGGCTGGCAAAAAGCAACCGACCAAAGAAAATATTGTAAATATAATGATTACCTGTACCTCAATATATTACAATATATTATACTGTAACCTCTACACGACTTTAGGAATAGTCTTAGACGGTTCCGAGAGGGGACTTGACTTCCCCATCTTACCCCACATGTAACTTTGCCTATAAATGTCAGTCCCAAAGGTATCAATAAAGAGAGAGGCACCAAGATTGTTAGAAATCTTTAATACCCTCTGTAATTACATGTTCTCAGTATAAAATTCCACAGGAACATACAACTATTATCCAAACAGATACCAAACCTGATAAATATCTGTTGTCGGTACTCCAAGTCTTAGGCCTTCAGCCGCTTATAACACTAACCTAAAATATCTGTTGTGCACAACTAGTTAGTTGCGGCAACACTATGGTTTAATACACCCAAACAAAAAAGCAACCAGCCCACAGGTGGCAGTAGACATACAAAACAAAGAGCAATGCAGTCAACCTAACTGTGGCAAACACATCCTGCAACATAAGTCATTTGCACTGTTGGAGAACAAACCCCAAGTTCGATCTAAGTCTGGCATGCACACATCCTCTGGCACAAGTCACTATCGTTGTTAGAGAGAAAATAACAGTTCATCTGGAATGTTAAAAATGTGCCACGCAAATATCTCACGGAATAGTTACTCATCCGTTTGCTGCAATGACAAGTCGCTCAAGCCTGCCACTAGATCATCAATGGTTATCTGACTCAATGTCATTGTTGTACCACTGGGAGGTGGATATTTGGACTTCTGAGGATTGTCCTTGAGGAGTTCTTTCAGATTCTTGATGAGTTCAAGCTCATCCTCATCATCAGACAATGACAAATCCAGATCCCACACCTTAAAGATATCTTCTCTTGACTCCGTCTGCTCAAGAACTTCGGACGAAGCCAATTCATCACCATCTTCAGATTTTGCTGTGTATCCATCCATTTGATTGCCATGTTCATTTGTGCCCCTAATAACATTAGCAGCTTCAGAAGCTTCAGCAGTATCTGTGTCGTCACCATTGTCTTTTTGCTCCATGTACACATCATCATGTTGAGAAATATTTTCAGCATAGAGAGAGTGAGGCTTGGCCTCTAAAATCGCATGGGTGCCTTGGTCATGCACAACTTCAGAAGTATCATAGGGTGGCTTTTCGAGGGCATTAAGCAGAGCTTTCCTCATTGCTCCCCAGTCACAAACTGAAAGCTCAGATGTCTGCACAAAACAAGAATCAGCCCAGGCAGCCTCCTCCGGTGAAGGTTCAAATGGTTTCTCATTTGATTTAATTGATTCCAAAATAGCAGGGAAGACATTATCGAATCCAGAAGCCTCAGTCTGCTCTTCAGGAATACTTGGTTCAGAGAGCAGAGCTGAAATGTCTCCGTCTTCAGAAGTCATGATTACACGTGACTGATTAACACCTTAGGAAAAAGGTGGCCTATAATACCTGCAAATATGAATGGATGAGAAAACTATATCATAATGATCACAAGCAATGTCCAGGCAATCAGGTAAGAACATAAAGAATATCATTAAGAACTTGAAGCTACAAGAGATGCTATCACATTTAGCTAGTACAGAGACAAAAGAGGAAATTAGTGAGTTAAGTAGTAGTAAAACAAATAGCTTCTCAACCAAGGGCACTCAGCTAGTTATCAAGCCAAACTTCAAGTGTTCATAAGGATAGAAGTCTCGTCCATTTAACCAATTGCTCATGGAGGTGGTTATGTACTCAAGACCTCAAGTTATTGCTGATTTGCTGTATGCAAAGTTACAGGCACAAAGCCCTCATTCATGTCCGTTTTGCAACCTTTTCCTGTTTATCTGCAAAGCTTGACATGTTTTGGCAGGAAACAAAATTTACGAGGAGCTTTATTGTCCCGTTGTACTCGAGGGCTATGTCCCTGAGTTCCATGTTACCACATAAGACATTCACACAGCCGGTTCTGTCCATGGCTCACCACTTGCATCCATCCAGTTACTGGCCTTCATCAACTTGAGGATGCAGCAGCTCAGTTCTAGAAGAGGAAGGCACTAGGAACACAGGATCTAGAAATGGACACTAATATAGCTGATGAGGTTTCTTATCTGGTTTAATTCTCTACTGAGATTGTTGCTGGCTTGCTGCAAGCCTGATATCACACACATTTACTTTATATGAAGTTAAAAATGCCCCACTGTGCTACAGAAAATAACAATCATGCAGGTGAGTATGGAAACAAAAAGAAACTAATGCTTCCTGCCCAACGATATAGTGAGGTGTCCCAGATTGAAGCTAATAAAAAATAAATGGAGTCAGGATTTAGAGAATTTCATTAACACTAAAAGGCTGTGTAAGCAGTCAAGCACCAACCTATCATCTAAGCATAGAGTATTCTCAGTACATAAAATCAGGTATCTATGCGAGCAAAAAAGTTTCCTTGGATCATAATGCTAAATTAGAAAAAGCATGCACATGTATTTCAAGTCAAGTAATGTTTCCTCTTACTTCAAAAGCAGGTTCAGTGTTGAAAAAATGAAAAATCCCCAGTCTACCAGAACAGACAACTCCAGGACTTCAGTAAGCACCACAGTGAAGGTGCAAGGTCAGGAGATTAGTAGAGCCAACAAGTATGGTCAACTGGGCTGGGTGGCCAATGAATTGGACAGGGAATCAATTTAACATGTGAATCCTGAGGGGCAGGGCCCTAGTGCCCTACGGGTATGCACTTGACCGTATCCATGAATAAATTACTCGATGCACAATAATCACATCCAAATATTTCCAGAGAAATTGAAAAACATTTCAAAGTGTTCCACCCTTCAATGCAACGAACAACACATAGCATCTATGTTAGTGAGTACAAAAACACAATTACTCCTTCCAATACAACAGATCATACGGAACACCTATAGAAGCAAACAATGGCGCATTCCCAGAAACAAACCAAAACAGCTAACTGTGAGAATAACATTACTTGCCACTACCAGAAGAGACGACAGAAATTAGAGGGGGCTATCATGGGTCTAACCATTTAACAGTGCACAGGTATCCAAATTCGTGCATAAATAAAAAGAGAACAGAGTGGAAAAATGAAACACAGTAACTGCAGAACCTCACTTACGGATGGTGGAAATGCCTATAAACATGTGTGAGTACCGATCCACGTAGAACGCTACTACTAGCATTATTGGTGATATATATTACTGTGTGCAAAAATTTCGTCTCCATTTTTGCAAATCTATGGACAAACCACCAGCAACATGAATCAATCAATAAATTAAGAACAGATGCTCACTGCCACAGGACGTGCTACCTACGGCCTCGCCGGCGAACCGTGCCTGCCCGCCCGCCCGGCACCCCGGCACGCGACGAGCCTATTCCCCTCGCCTTGCCGCCTTGCCAACCACGGGGAACGCGGGGAGCCTGCCTGCGCTGCCGAGTACCGACCGCCAGACAACACCGTGCCGCCTAGTAGCAGCCTCTCCTGACCGCCGCCAGTCGCCTGCCGCCTGCCGCCGGTCGCCGATCGCGTCTAGCCGGTCTAGGGCTGGGTGCTTTGTGCCGCGACGCCGCCCGCCGACTCGACGCTCCAGCGGTTTGGAAATTGGACTTGGGTGGTCAGCCCCATCGCTGGGCTGTGCCGTGCACCGAGAGTCGGCGGCGTCGGCCGCAGATGGCCTCATGGGCTTGGATTCGGGGCCTTCCAAGCGCGGTTCCATAGTAACTCTATTAGCCTAGAAAGACCTGACATAGTTATATAGTGATCTATTCCTATTGTCTACTTATCTCATATCTCTTTTTTTGGAAAAGTTTCATATTTGTCACCGAAAGTTTATTCGATTCTATATTGCCACTGGCTGTTTCATTGTTATGTGGTCTCGGGACCCACGTGTCAGTGAGACAGCCAGTGACAAATATGGAACCGAATAAATTTTCAGTGATATATCAGGAATAATCTTATTTTTTTATCTCGATGTTTTCTTATTCTCCTTTCCCACAATCTCAATCGTCGGAATCGATGCCAGTAATGTAGCTATTTGTTTGTTTTGCTTTTACTGATGATTTAAGATATGTTATGTGCTAGGTTATAGCCCTACTTTATAGTGATTTTGTTGATACAAAATATATATTAATATTAAAGTCTATCGTTGGATTGATATTATGTATTTTGGATATACTAAATAATTTTTTAATT